>VZSF01002559.1:33616-79923 GCA_013398295.1 Chionis minor | reverse complement strand
CCTTCCCCTTCCTCTTCCCCTTTCCCTACCCTTTCCCCTTCCCCTTTCCCTACCCCTTCCCCTTCCCCTTCCCAACTCCCCCGGCGCTGCCCGGAGAAGCGGTGGCTGCCCCATCCCTGGAGGTGTCCCAAGCCCCACAGCCCGGGCAGTGGGAGTGTCCCTGCCAGGGCAGGGGGCTGGAACGAGAGGGGCTCTAATGTCCCTTTGGACCCCAACCATTCTGGGATTCTGTGGTTCACTGGTTAGGTCGCTGGTTTCCACTCCAGCCCAGCGCGGGTGGAGGGCAGACAGGTTTCCGCGGCCCGTTAGGCTCCGTGTCATCGCCCAGGAGGCTGGGTATGGTCCTGGTGTCCACCACGGCGGTGGGAAACACATTTGCAAGTGTGCAATATTTGCGTTACTCCGTGCGAGCTTTACTGAAAGTTTAGGAGCCGGGAATGAGGAAAGCGCGCGTGCTGGGTGTTGCGCTTAGGCAGGAAGCTTGCCAGCGTGTGCGCGTGCGGTGTCAACGGTTTGAGAGGCCAATATGAAACATAAAGGTCAAATTCTCTTGATTTCACCTGAGCGGCAAAGTGAGAGGGTGAAAGGCTTATCTCCTCGGCCGCACAGTCACTGCCGTGTGAGCGGGTGGAGAAACCACTCACCAGATAACTATACTTGTCTTCTGAATGGCTCACCCAAGCATCATGTATACAGTTTATTGTTTACCTAGCAACTGAGACATATTAGACATTTTACAGCCAAAATAACTCTGGCTCCTGCTCCCGAAAGATTACAGCCTGATCAGTATGGGAAAATCCCTGTGACTCTCTGCAGGGACAGTTGCCAACAAATTTGTGAAAGTTTAAGGGTTTACAAATCAGCTGCAGAAACAAGGCTAAAGAAGGCAAGAGATAGGGAGGTGATGGAAATGAAGTTACTGATGTGGGGAACAGAGTAAGGGAAGGAAAAGAATCTGTGGAGCTGGGCTATGGGGTTGAATAGCCAATAAAATGTAGCATACTGGCTCAGAAACGGCTTTTTTCTTGTAACGTGTTAAACTTCTCAGGCTACTTAACTGCGACAAAGATAAACGTGAAAAATACTTCAAAGGGACTGACCACAGGGAACGGATATTTTTTTCCTATGAAATTAAGTGGGTGAATATTCTGTTATTTTCAGGAGCTAATTCTAATTCTCCAGTCCCTGCTCTTGGGGTGGGTTTGGCCCCTTCTCTCTCATAACTGCAGTTTGAAGTGTTAATGTGGCAGTTAAAGATCACCAAGTGCTTGCAGCAAGTGCTCTCTCCCTGGCTCACAAAACAACAACCAAAATAGCCTTGTCGGTTTAAATAGTCAGAGTTCGGTGGTGAAACGAAGCGAGCGCTTCAGTTAACTGAACTGCATTGTAAACCTCTGGCTAGCATTTTAAATCATATTTAAATGAATCGGGGCTAGCATCTGAAGTACGCTGGGGTTACCTAACTTGGATAAACTGGAATGTGCCAAACGGTCTTGATTAATCTGTATTTATATACAGTTAATTATGTAAATACACTTCTGGAAATGGTTTGTCTTCAGTTAACTTTTTAAAAATTTGAACGTTTCTGCTTAAAATCCTCACCTAAAAATATTCTGGGTGAGTTTAGAAGTCTTCTGGATCAGTCTGTCTTGCATGCCTTTATTGTGTGTCAGGGTCAAACTTTAGAAGTTGACATATAAAGTGGGGGTATTTTTAATTCTTTTCTGGGTGAAAGAGGGAAATTTGAGAAGCATCAGAATCAAAGACACAGTGCCGCTTTTGTGCCGCATATAGCACTACTGACTGGAACCAAACTAAAAACAGGAGTTTCACTGACGGGACTTAAAGCCATATTTTCTTCTAGGCCTTATGCTGATGAGAATTATGAATATTTTCATGATGTAAATGCAAGATAGAGCCCTTGCTAGCCAGAAAATAACAGGAAAGGCATATGGAAAAGTGCTAAATAAAAACTTTGAGAGAACAGTGTTTCAGCAGGAAAAGTGACTGAAAATAAAATAATACCTAATAGAAATCATACAAAAAATTCAGGACTCTGTGGCAAATTCTGGTTTTGTGCCAGCCCCCAGGTACAACTAATGAATTAATGGTTACAGAACACCACCACCGTTACAGGATACTGCTCAGGATCTGGCACTGGGTTCCGTGAGTTGTCCTTTAGTGGAAAGTGAGATGGCCTTGGATTAGGTCCCCGGGGCTTCACTTGTTCCTGGAGGGATGGGCACGGAGGAGCGCTGTGCCAAGGCAGTTAGGTCCGTTCCCATCTGCCGCAGGATTTGTGCCTGGAACCGGAGAGAGGGGGAGATCACCCGAGTCATGTAGCTGGTTTATCTCCTTTGATCTTAATAGGTCCAGCTATTTTGTGAAGTTGGAAGGAATTAACAGATAATTTGGGTTAATCACTTGAGGCACATAACGGGCTTCTTCGCTATTGCTGTATATTCATGTATACATTACTGTGGCACCAGCTGATTGCAGTGGGGTGCATAGGAGACCACGGGCTCCAGATGCTGATTTTCTAAGTTCTTTGAAGGATTTTCAGACCATGTCCTTCCTCACCTGCTCTTCATTTCCACTGCTATGTGACCGTGCTTCCAGGAGATATATTAACTGTAATTTATTTCTATTTAAAAGAGATTTTCACGTCTTGCTTTTCTGCTCTTATTTTCTAGTGTTCTAGCTTCTATTGGTCTAGGGTTTGCTTTAATTAAATGACTGCTTCAGACACATGCTGTAGACTTTATTTTTAGTAAGGCTAATATACCCTTCCTTACGTATTAAAATGGAAACTGGAAATTTTATAATTTTGTTGGATTTTACCTAGAGGCAGACGCAGAGAAGTCCGCTCCAGCCTGCAGGGCAGGTTGTGGATGCACCGCCTGAGGGTTATCAGGGTAGCAGTGGCACCAGGCGTGATCTTTGGGTGGCCGGTGGCTCCCGAGCCATGCCGATGCCTGTCCCCTGCGACGGCTGCGTGGTACAACCAGCAGCAGCGCTGCGGCTCAGGGGCTGCTCTCGAACCCAGGTCCTCCCTGCGCGAGGAGATTGGGCTGAACAAAAGTAAACAAGCCAGTTCCGCTGAGGCCAGAAGCACTGGGTCGTTTTTGGTCTCAGGGACCCCAGTCAGCTACATCCCGATGCCAGGGTGTTCTGGGATCCTGGCGGAGCCGCTGTAACCTCCCATTTGTGAATCAATCCACGAGCTTCACTTTTGCTTGGCTGCCCAGCATCTGTGCTGAGCATGGCATGGTTCTCATGGAAGAGTTTGATCTCAGGCTTAGGAAAGGAACACTGATGTCTTATTGTGTGGAAATGAGCACAAACCTCTCTACAAAGGGATTACTTTGGTTTTTTTCAGTTTCAGTTCATCTTCATATGCTTTTCGTTTTCCTTATTTCATATGCTTTTCACTTAGGGTGCCTTTCTTTGTATTTTACTGTTGTAGCATATCCAGTTTCTTTTTTTCTGTTATCTCATTCCTTTCTTATTCTCTCTCCTTTTCTACCCTTTCAGTTTTCCTCTAGCTTTTGAGAAGTGTCAGTGTTCACTTCTAGTGCACTCTCTTGGCCTGAGTACTTTTCATCATATGGAAAATGTAAAACATGCAGTCCGATCCTGTTTTTCCAGTGATTTATTCCTGGGGTAATAAAGCTTGTGCCTGGAGTTTCTTTCTGCTATATTAGGTGCAGAGCGCATTTCACGGTCTAAGTGACAAGCACAGAGGGGGTGCAGTGATAACTAAGCATGTATAACCTAACACCTAACCTCCCGCCCTTTGAATTTTCAGATAAAAAAGCAGAATTTTGGTGGTTGAATTAACTATATGTGATTCTACCTCTTCAGTGTTTGTTCAAGGTCAAATGCCGTATTATAAATAGCATTCATATTGTTTACATCAAATTAATATTATCACTGAAATCTAGTTTTTGCTTTTGCTGCTGTTGTATGTTGGAATTGTTTCACATTTAATTAGCAGTAATAGAAATACTTTGAACAGCCCAAAGACTGGATTAGCAGCAGTGGGGTTTGGGAGGTTTGGTATCGTTCTCAGCATGGCTCTATGCTGGAAGTCGTGGGTTTCTCCTCTCCTACTTTTCAACTCGTCTGCACTGCCTCAAGTCTAATTAATCAGCCATTATGTGGGTGAAGTTATTTCTATACAAACTGCAGAGAGATCCACAAAGGTCTGTTCTTGCCAAGTTATATGAAGCATTACTCCTGCAGAAGTATGAGTCTGGCAACCTCCCAAATACCTGGGCTAAAAAAGAAATAGCAGCATTTATTATTATTTTAATTACAGAACTGACAGACCCAGGCCAGTGGGAGAAGAGACAGAGGCAGCAGTAGGAAATGTTTTGGGTTTTTTTAACTTAAGCAAGAGAGATAGAGATACAGGGAAAAAACCAAAAACAACCCCAATCCCAAACATTTTTTCCTTATCCCACAAAAAGTATGAAAAGTAGGATATAGTGCAAATGTGGTGTCAAGTTTTCCTCACCATCACCCTAAAAACCACAGATTAGTGTGTGCTGAAGAGGTAATGGGCTAACTGGTTCAGTTTGTGGGTTGCGTGGAAGTACGTAGTAGACCTTTTCATGCGTAGCATGTGGTATATTGATTCTCTTCAAGTTAATATACAGGGACATAAAAGCAGGCTACAGTCTGAACTGTATGAGTAACTGCAGCAATGGTGGAGCTTTCATATTTAGCACTAACTCCTTTGTCAGAAAACCCGATAAATGTTGCATCCACGCTGCACCTGCATTTGGACACTGCCAAGGGAGGGCAGCACACCTCTTTGGCCAAGGAGCCATGCTTTTTCTCATAATTACTCTCGCAGTTAATGACAGGTAGTATTTTTGGTTGAGTAGTGGTAGCTGTGAATTGGGGCTGCAACAATAACGTGTGAGAAATATGAGCTTTGGCGTCAATAGAAATTGACAGAGGTTAGAAAGCTCACATAGAGCGCCTAGGGGGAAATGCAAGCAGAAACCCAACTATATCCATTATTATAGGTAGAAAATTAATCACAAGTTAGTTCCTTTCATGTCTACTGTGCTTCCAGACCAGACCATGTTGCAGCTTCAGACCAGAAATTCGAAAGGTCACTGATAGGCACTGCAAAAGAATGTAGTACTGCTTGCGTTTTTCAGGTAGAAAATTATAAAATAGGTACGGTTTAAGTCCGTTGCTTGTAACATAAAGCAAAGGCCTCTGTCTTTCTGAAACTGTTGCAAATGAGTGCAAAAAATAACTTGGGATAAGAATAACTGGAAACGTGGTTCATCTTGCTGCTGCTCTGAATTTCTCACTGCTTTGAATAATCTCAAAAACTTCCACTACTAGATAACCTCATGGCCAGCTGAACCAGGTGAATCATTGCTCTGAAAAAAAGAAGTTGCACAAGTGGCATATCCAGTTTCACTTCTGGCTGTGGAGTTCCCCCTCTTCCTTTTCACAGAGTGCACCGCGCTATTGGTAACCTGTCCCATTAGGATATACGTGAGTAAAGCATTCTGTCTCAGTCTAACTTCAAATTTACACTGATTTTTGATTTTTCAGATTTGAGTTTACTTCTTACCGACACGGTAATTGCTTGTGCTATACCCTGCCACAAGAGTCAGGGTTTGGATAAGCCTCAGTTTCCTCCGTCACTGCGGAACGGACGCATTAGCACGTACTCTGTGTCATCAGCTGTTTGCTCCTATTGCATTTCAAGTTTGGAGTAAAATCAGAACATGACCTAAGATATTTCCATAATTATTTTCTTTTATCATCCCTAATTCCTCTTTTTCTGCATTAAACCTGTCGTGACCAGTGTGCGTGACATACATCATCCATCTATGAGTGGAATGCTAAATATCCTGTTACAATTCCTGTGGGATGTATACTCCTTAGTGTGGATTTCAGAGGCCCTTACAAGAAATATCTAGAAGTCTGATACCATGAAAAGGTTTCTGAATTTACAGATTGCGACAGACAGTTGGTTTAAGGAGTGGGCACAGTAAATGGCTGTCTGTCTGTCTGTCTGTCTGAGAAGTACATAGTGGTAAGGAAGCAAATTGCAAATGTAAGATTTATTGTTTACCAGCAGTAGCTCTTGGCAAGAGGAATGAATCTATTTACAATAACAAATTAAGGGAGCTGTACTGGGTCAGACTCAACTTCCAGCGGGTTTCCAGCAGCTGTCAGTAGCAGATATCTAAAGAAGAACGGACAATAAGAACATGGTAAACACAATTAAAGCTCCCCCCATACAACCACCAGGCAAAAAGTACTCCTTTTTTTCGGAGGCCCTTGATGTGTTTTTTCTGCGTATTTTTCTAATTGCTTTTTAACTCGTGTAGATTTTTGATAGCCTGCAACACCCCCACTTACTGTATTGTCAAGCAGAGGAAAGATTTCCCTTGTGTCTTCTTCATACATGTACTGATTTTACAGCTTTCTGCAGTAATTATCTCTCTTGGCTGAGGAACCTAGGGTGTTCAGTCACTCCTTGTATAAACACCATCCCTACTTGCCCTTCTCTGTGTCTTTACTAGTACCTCTTTTTAGAAATGAGGAGACAAGAAGCACACAGATTAGAAACAGATTATTCAAACTGCATGTGCCCATGGACTTCCACAGTGGGCAGACAGCGATGCTTTCTGCTTTCCTTGTTCACCCCGAGAATTCCTAGCATCTGTTTACGCTGGCAGCTGGGCACTCAGTAACAATTCCATGGACCCACTGTAACTCTCTTTTGAGGAAATGAGGATTCATTGGGCAGGAAATTGGGTAGAAAACAGCCTAAAGCTGCCCTTGGCAACCCGCAAAGCCCACTTCTTCCATGCTCCTGTAGGACAATGGCTTCCAAGGTTGCCTGTTGACGGCTGGCATCTTCCAGCTGGTACTGCAGAAAAAAGCGCAGAAACTTGCAGAAGTTTCCAGGAGTTGTAAGGGAAAACTTCTCTGTAGCAAGAGATTACAGTGAGGGTGCTGGGAGTACGGCAGATTGTGCCAGTGACAAAGCGTTGCTTACGTTTCAACACATTACAGAGATATCGAAGGAAAGAACATCTGGGGATGTGGAGTCTGAAAATCCAGATAAAGTCATTATATTGGAGATGTCTCCATGAATATGATGGGTGAACAAGGGAAAGTCTCCTTGCAGTGAAAACCAGTAAGCAGGAGCAGACCTGTGGTCCTCTGAGGAAATGACCAACACGCTTCCAGCGCGCAGGGTCACATTGATCCGTCACTGAGGGAAGGACGTAGGACAGAAACACGATTTACCATGTTTGTGGCAATATAAAGTGAAACTTTAACTGTGCTGCCCTCTTCTGTGTACTAGATAAGAAAAAAGGACAAGGATTTTTTAATCTATCTTTTCTTACCCAGAGAACTTCAGTTTTGTGTCCAAATGTGCGTTTCTAATGCTTAGAGTCACTGCACCTTATGTAAAGCTCCTGGTGGGGACCAGAATTAAAACATAGCTGCCCTTTTGCTTTAGGTTATGAAGTCTGATCTTGTTTCCCTTGTGGGAAAATTCCACTTCCCTTTCATTTCAACTAATGAAAGCTTGAGTCAGGGACAGAAACTCACAGTCACGGTGAAGACTTATGAATTTGAATTAGAAAGGCTTTACACTTCTTTCTAAGCCAGGGCAGAATTTGTGGTGTCTGAGTGATGTCATGGAATTGTTCATGTAAAGTGTGAGGAATTTGGATGTGAGAGATGTTATCATGTGTTCCAAGAGAAACTCAGATTCGTTGGTTGTGCTGAGTTTGGCAAATTCCACAGTGGCATCAGAGCAGTAATAGGTATCTCTGCTTCTTTCAAACGTCTCAATTCCCGCTACACACGGTATTACGATGAAGACCTCCAAAATTCTTATTGTAGAATTAGACTAGAATCAAATAAAATTTCTTATTTTCATTTTAAATTGTCAAAGATCTTTCTGATTTTATTCTTGAGAAAGAATATAATCATAATTATGATAATCATAATATACTTCATTACGTACCACTTTCTCTCTAAAAAATATAAAATGATCGGGATGTGGGCTCATGGTAAAATACAGAGAGCAAGCACAAGCATATACTGAGGTAACAGAATGGTATGAAGTGTGTACCTTTTATAAAGAGGGTTATAGATGGTAGACTTGAAAAATATGAGTTTATTGGGCAAGTGCAGATCTTAATTTCAAAGCCAGCCCTCACCAGAAAAAGCTGAATCGAACCTTCAGTGCTAAAAGTCTCTCAGTCCTAAAGATAAAACTGCAAAATCTTGAGGCATATCAAGGACATTCTGCACCCAAACCAGTCACAGCACAGCAGGTAAAAAATAAATTTATTTCCCCTTTCTTCTTCTTTCTCCTGCCAGCAACCTCCCCACGTCTCTCCTTCCTCATTTCTCCCAGCACACTGGAATCTCCAGCGAGGCACCGGCACGCTGAGCTGCTGATGGTGTTGGGGAAGTGCCAGGGAATTATTGCTCAGCTCTCAAACTCCGCATGTCTGTCTCATGCTTGAGGGCAGAGTTCCCTGTCAGAGGTTTCTTTGACAGGCACATTACAATGTAAATCTTCGGGCATTTTAAGTGGACTTTCTTAATTTTCCAAATCATCAAAGCTACTTGCATTCGAAGAAAGGCTTGGTGATTATCCCATTCTCTGGTGGTAACGAAATTCAGCAAATTGGTTGCCTTTCATGGCATTTTTCCCCATTTACATTTTTGGAAATGAGATCAGAATCAGGCCTTGACAGTCTTTTCCCTTCTCTACACTTACTCACGGCAGCAATTAACATGAACCAGGCAAATGCTTCCTCGGCATCAGACTCTCACGTCAAAAGCATCAAGTCTGTGATTTCACTGCCTGCTCATGCACCCAGGGCCGTGGGGGGAAATGGTCTTTACTCAACAGTTAATGTCAAAAAGAATATGATAAACACAGTAAATTGCTTTTTTGCAGAGGCTCTTTCTTTTCACATTCACCCCTTTCTTTCATAATCCTTACCAAAGAAAGGGTTATATATTTGCATTAACTCCCCTGCTCAGGCACATCAGCCCCGCCAGAATCATTCAGATGCATCTACAGCCTTCTAAGGTAACAGCAGCATGTAGCTAGGCAACAAAAAAGAATATAGTATTTTTCAGGAAGGAGGACTTTTCTAGATGATCTCATACAGATGCAGTGCTTTTTTTTTTGCCTTATAAGAAGAAAACGGTTCATCGGAGAAATGAGTCTGTCATCCTGTCACTGGCGTATCGATATATAGGCTTCCCTTGATTAGCTGTGAAAGAAAATAATAGTGTATTGTATACTGTTCCTATTTATTTCTCTAGATCTGTTACATATTTGTAAGGTTTTTTAGAAAGACTAAAGCCCACAAACGATTTTATGGCAGATTTCATTAACCATCATCCTAATTAAAATTGAATGCTTCAATAATTACCAAGTCAGCTGAAATAAATTGTATCTCAGTTCAGCTGAAACCGTGTCAGCTTGACAAAGGGACCTTACGCATGGAAAAGGCATCCTGTTGTGTGTGGATCCATCACTACATGTAGGGACAGAGCTGCTGTGAGCGGTGAACACTGATTTTGAGTGTGTGAAGGGATGTGGTTAAGTGCGAGCCGAAAAACTGCTGTGGACCAACAGGTACAGCACAGGCACCGGTGCCTTGGTGGCCCGCGCGAGCACGATGAACGTGGCAAGCAGAGGATGACCGCGGTGCCAGGCCAGCTGCTGGGCTTTGGGGGGACTCTCTCCCGCCTGCAGAGGCAGCAGGAGCTCTGGGACGCTGGATGAAGACATCTTCCCAAGTTTCCCCTCCGGGTTTGTGCTGGCCAGGTCTCAGGACAGCCGCTGCCCTGTGTGAAGTCGCAACACCGTGTTACCAGCCCCTGAGCCACGCCGGGATTCACCATCGCACCTCCCGATTTCAGCTGTCCCCTGCTCCCCATTTCTCCTGTGTTTCTATATCTCGCTAATTGGACAATTTGTCTGTACATGCAAAACCGCGTTTAACTTGCAGAACTCTGGCATTTTGTTTCCCAGCCCGGGCGCAGCAGGGCAGCCTGCCTGGCTGGGACAGGCCGTGCACGGCGCTGGCGGGAGACGTGCGGGCAGCAGGGAAAGCATCCGTCCTGGCGTGGGGCAGCCCCTCTCAGGCTCTCCCTGTCTGTGGCAGCACACACTCTCTGCGTTGCAATTGCTGTGGCAAGTATTTTCTGCCAGTACCGACCCGAATGTAGCTAATCCGAGACATTACATCACAGTCTTGGCAGCTCTCATGGATGTATTTCCTCTCTTTGGCATGCTATTTTATTTGTGTATTCCAGAGCCTGTTCTGTGGGATGGCTTCCATTCTTCCTAGCTGGACCAAGGCACGATTCATACCACGTTGTCTCTTTCCTCTTGTCGTTCTTTGTGGCGAAGCCGGGGTTGCCCAGTGAAAGCATGCAAGCCAAAAAAAAGACACGATTTATTTGTAGCCAGTGAAAGTCTCAAGCAGCTTTTAAGAGGGTGAAGACCAGATCGCGGTGCAATGTCAAAGGAAGGTACACGTACTGCATAACACTCTTGGCACAGTTCCTGCCCTTCTCAGGGTCAGTAAAGTATGGTGCAAGTGCTAAACTAGTAAGATACATTAACTGATGTGTATACAGTTTGCATCTAAGTTATAGTGTTTATTTATTCAGCCATAAAAAGCAGAAAAGTATTAATTATATGACTTGGTAATTGTGTAAGTACATCTCCTGTGGGTTTTAGTGCTTAGACTGCAGATGAACTGAAATGTGTGCAGGCAAATGGCATATGCATTTAAAGTAGAGCAGTTATGACTGAGGTTAAAGCTGATACAATGTTTTCTTGTCTGAAAAAATAAATTAACTCTCTGTTGTTTTACTAGAAATGGCCCAATATTCTTCTTACCAACAAAAATAAATGTGACGAGACTTCATCACTTCTGTGCTCAAACTATAATCCAGAGTATAACCTCAATTAAAACTCTAAGCTTGCAGGATCAGACCTAGAATGGTGAGTCGGAAGGGGAAGGGGAAAGAATTGTTTGAACAACAGCTCCTGTTTCCAGCCCCTAGTCAATTTTGTCATTAGTAAGAATCATTAATCAAGTAGAATTTGACAGGCTCTTTACATTATTGACTTATGTTTCAAAAACCAATGTCTAAAACACATTGTTGTGAAAATAAGTCAGTACCAATTTGAAGAGAAACAATTTATGTGACTCATTCCTAATAATTATTTTCTGTCTACCTCAACAGTAAGTGTGTTTTTAAAAAGGTTGGCTGCAGTGTTAATGAAACTATTTTCTGATTTTTGGTAAAACTGGTTTTTTTTTCTTTAAAACTGTTTGGAAAAAAAATTGGGATCTAGTGGCATTTATTGTTTTTCTCTGCAAGCCTTTCAGACTACACGGATGATTTATTTGTCACTTTGCAGGGGAAATAAAAAGTATTGCTGCTTAGATACCTTCTTAATCCTTAGGCAGAGCATGTGCCAGCTCTTCCATTAGGAAAAGTGTAGAGAACTCAAGCTGCCAGGCATCCTGGGGTTAAGCAAGCTCCTGACAATCTCCTGAGGTTATTTTGGTCAAAGCCATGTGTGACACATCTGACGGGAACCCAGATGAAACTAATTTGGGTAGATTAGGGGGAAAAAGTGCTACCATAAACCATCATCTCAAAGTTACATCAAAATACCAGGGAGGATCAAGTCCAGCAGAAAGTTTGGCAGTGATGACTTGCCGGTCGCTTGGGTCTTCCTGCTCGGCTCCGCGTGGACACAGCTGCTGCCCACGCTCTTTGGCCACTGCAGGTGCAAGGGACCTGGCAAGGTGTGCATCTCCCGTTCTCGGCTTAAAGCATTCGTTGTACGTAGATACTTGTCCTCCTGATCCTCCCGTCTCCTCCTGACTTACCTGCAGAGGGACAGCAAAGGCTCTGTGGTTCCCTGCAGCAGCGTGAGGGCACGGATGGCGTGGGCAGCGTGGCAGCCCGGCAAGAGAGGGCAGGGGGGACCTGGCCGTGCCTTGGCTACAGGCCCACATGGGAATCTCCCCTTCAGGCAGCCGGCTTGTAGGGAACAAGGAAGCCAGGGGGCTGGGAGATGTCTAGCGTAAGGTAATGGTAGCTCACAAACTTCCCCTGCAATTTGGAGGACAAAGCCCTCAGCGCTGTAGGAGCTCCCTGTCCTCCACATTGCCACAGACCAGGGCTAGTGGCAGCACAGTGAGGTGGTGTACGCCCCTGCCATGTCCCTCTTTTTCTCTTCCTGGCCCTTCCCAAAGCTCCCAGGGAGCAGCTGCTGCCCGTTCCCATGTTACATTTGTTCCAAACTTGCTGGAAATTAACTTCTGCCCTGCTCTCTCCCTCCAGCTCTGCGCTGGGAACTGAGGTAACGGCAGGAACCAGAGAGTTTCTGCTTGTGTACTAACGAGGGCAGCCTTGGCATCCGGAGCTCGCGCGCGCTGCAACAAGACACTGAAAGGCAACCAAACTGATGAGAGAACTGGCAAGTTACTCAGCGGCCCTGATGAGTGCGTGGAACGAAGCTGGGAGAGCAGGGGTTCCAACCATCCAACCAACCGGGATGTTCTTCTCGCTGCTGCTCCTTTGATCCACAAAGGAAAGTTAAGGAATGGAGACAGCTTGCTCCAGGATGCAAAAGCTCTTTTCAGGTAAGACATGAAAGAAGTAGTGTGTGAATTGACATTGGGAAATACGTAAGGTTACAGAATGCGATAGCACATCTTCTGCAGCTCCTGAAGTGTGGTGAACAAAAGGAGGGCTCTCTGCTACTTGTTCATTTTGTAAAACTGTTGTGTTTTTTTAGCATTTTGTGGAACAAAAAAGTTTTTAGATGCTTCCTATTAAATGTTGCTGGCAAGTGGTTGCAAGACATACCAGCAGACTTAAAACAGCCAGGTTACAGCCTCAGCTTCTCCTGGTGTTACTCTCTTTGCTGATACCTACCTTTCCATAGTAACATTTGAAAGATGTTGCTATAAACTTCTTTTGCTTAGAGAAAAAAGTTGACTCTGCCACTTGCTTAGTCTGTATTTCCACCAAACGGTGCATTTCATAAAGGAAAGTGGTATATTGGTCTGCTTGACAGGCTAAAGGGAAATGTTTTTAACAGCTATAAAAAACCCAACATTGTAAAACATGTAGTTTATAAATCAAAGCTCCAAAGGGAGATCTTTATCAAAGCACTTTATTGATGTAAACACATCAATCTTAAGCACGGCCAGAAGACCGAAATAGCTTTTTTTAGCTAACAGTTCCCAGTGTGCGGTACACGTCGCTCCACCCAAGGAGCACAAGAAATACTGCCACTGGAGCGTCAAGTTCTGCCACGGACAGTTGAGTTGTGTCGCTGGATACAAAGCTGCCGCTCGTCAAACTGGGGGCTGAGGGGCTTCAGAAGGTGCAGCTGGTGGCACCAGGCAGCGGTGGCAGGGTGGCAGCTCGGCCTCCTCCCGGGGATCAGGACGGCGTGGGCAGCCCCAGCATCCACGGGCTGCAGGGAGCCCCGAGGCAGGAACCCCCAAAGGCAGGGCGGGTTACTCCAGCGCATGGCGCAGCGCCTGCCCGGAGCTGCCGCTGTGGCCGCCGAGAGCCGGAGTAGGGAACGCCATTCAGCCACCCCGGAGGCTCTGCCCAGAGCCTGGGAATGTGAAACAGATGTCGGCCGCTGGCATTTTTCCTGGGCTTGAATGAGGTCCTTTGCATTCAACACAGCTGCTCTAAAGGGGCATCGTTTCTGATGGAATGTGTCCTATTACAAAGCATTCCAGAGGCTAAATTTAGAGGTAATATTTTGGAAAAATAAAAGCCTGAGAAGAAATATTTGTAACAAGTTAATGTTTTCTTCTCCCGCTCTATCTCCATACAGCAGGAGCCAGCGAACGATCATTAACCCCAGGGACTGGAAGATTTTTGCTAGACCTGGCAGTACGTTATCGTTCATTTAGTATCCAAGCTGAGGGAGCCTGCAGAGGGGGACCTGCTACCTTCAGCAAAGTAACTGTGGTTTGTCCTTATGTTGTTTCTGTCCTCATAAATGCAACATCCACGTCACTTCAAGAAACACACCAGATCTACACTAACAGAATTCTCTATCCCTAAGCAGCAGAAATCAGACCTTTTCTTTGATATCCCACAATACAGTCCTTTTACTGAAAAGTCATCCCCCAACTATATACTACACATTTCAACAATTTAACCCCCCTGTGGCTTCTCTGAGAAGTCAAATGATGCAAAGCGTACCCCCAGGGTTACTGTGTACAATGAGCTTCATGACGCAAGTGCCAACATCCCAGTAAGTTATTTAACAATATTATTATGTAGTGGTGAAAGCCAAGCAGAGAGATTCAACAGAGCATAATTTACTGATTCCTTCTCTGTTTGGAGTGCAGGTTGAAGCAGTCTGTTGGCAGCTTAGTCATCCTGCTTTCCCCCAGCACATATTTGCATTCCTTTCTTCCCCAAAATCTGGGAGGGCAAAATTCATTTTCTATTTAAAAAAACCTCAGAAAACAAAATCAAACCAACCAGGCGTGCTGCCTGTGAGCTGCCTGCATGCGAGGCCATGGCTGAAGTTTCATTTGTGGTGCAAATGCTGGCAATGTCACAACTAATCAGTTCAGTGATTCAGCAAGAGAGGAAAGGCGGCATTAACAGCTGGGTCTGCTCCTTTCCCAGTATTAATACTACATAAATACTGTCTTTATTTGCAGTTTCATTTATACATCCAAGCAAGTGCTGATCACTCAAAGGATGCTAAGCCAAGTAAGCAGATTACGGCTGCTGCACAGTTGGCTTTCTGTAGAAGCCCTGTGCAAACCGGGGGCCTCATTTCTGAAATGGGAAGATTTGGGTTTGTTTCTGTCCTATTTTGCTACGTGACTTTAGATGTCACTGGGCTCACCACTGCCTCAGTTTCCTCAGCTGCTCAACACAGACTAGACTGGACTACTAGGCTGTGGTTTACGTCACGTTCATAAACTTCACCATTTTTAAAACAGCATCTAAGACCCTCCAAGAGAAAACACGACTGAATCATAAAGCATTACCAAACAGCTGAGCGCAATCTGCTTTTAAAGAAGTGCCTCAGTTACCCTGTAGAAAACTGATGACGATGAAGGTAACACTGCCTGTGTGCAGGCACCAACATGCCTGACAGGATTGCTTTAACAGGTTGCTGTTTTTCCACGTGGTCCACAATTAGTGACATCTTTTATAAAAGTTCAAATTCATTCTGGAATTCTATTTTAATGAATTTTTCTACTACTGTCAATTTCTGCCAAAGACAATAGTTTAGTAAATGCCAGATTTCGCAAACCAGAAGCATAGGCTAGGTATTATTGTTAAATCTCAACACACTTAAAGCAAAACTTGTCATTTAGGTGTCAAACTTTGCCAGGAAGGTCTTCCAGCAGGGGACAGCCGGACTGTTCATGCTGAAAACTATGAATGGTGCTTTCCTATATTACGGTAGATGCATGAATAAAAAACCCTACCTCAAATATTTCCTACCACAAGTAACAAGTAAGTAAAAATAAATCATGTTTTATACAGGTCTGCAGAGCCCACCATATTTGGCTAATCCAAGTTAACATAATAAAAACCAGGTAGGTGATTAGTGTGTTTACATTTATTGCTAAAAGGTGTTACAACTCTGCACCCATGAACTTGCATGTTTTTTAATGTCTGAAACTAAAATTGTATTAGTGGTCCAGAACAGTCCTCTGAATGGAAAGATTTTAACTGCCAACTAGCTTGGTGTACCTGTAAAGTCCAGTGTGCAAAATCCACTTCTAAAATGCAGTTTATAACTAATTTGGGATAGTGAGAAACCAGTTAAAAACAGGTTGAAGCAAATCTTTTTAAAGAAAAATCCTACCTATGTAATGACTAATAACATTTAAAAGTCACTTTTCTTGCCTGTAAGCTAATTTCCCACGTACCATTTTTTTTAGGAATAATGAAACATTTCCTTAAGAAAATCCAATTGGTTTTATTTTGCTCATAGATACATGTATAGTGTAACACTAGCATCACCACTTATATACAGAATTAGCCTAACACAGCAGAATACCAATGATGTCCTCATCAGGCAGTTATGATCGAGCAGACAAACACTGATTCACCACTTCCAGCAAGTGAGAGTTTTCCAAAGCAGCTGCCACACGTTCTTTATCAGCAAGCTGTTTATTAACTGTGCGGAAAAAAAAGAAAAAAAACCACAAAAACAAACCACCACAAGAAACTGGTCAAAACATCAGTATACCACCGATTTTTTTTTTAAAGCATTTGACGTCCAGACACAGGGGCGCAGTGTTGCTGTGGTACTTGGGTAGAGCAGCGATCGTGCAGATGCGCAGCGCGCTGCAGAGGCGCAGCTGCGAGTCTGAGCGCGCGTGTGGCCGTGGTTACAGCGGCACGCTCTCCCCAGTTCAGCGGCACGCAGCTACGCCTGCGCAGGTGGGACACGGGAAGAAATTCCCCCCAGCCTCTCCCCCTTTTCCGAGCCCTCTGTAACCCACGCAAACCGGGGAGTAGCTGAGAGCACAGGCTGCCTGCGGAGACGTCTGATGTCCGGTACAGAACATATTTATGTGTCACTGTGACACATCCCTGCTCTGGAACATCCCCCAGGAGCTGACGCACATGAAGTCCCTGATACTGAACAGCTACTCTGCAGGTGTGGGAATCTCCCCCCGTAGGAATCTCTCCCCACGGGAATCTCTCTCCTCTCCGCTTTGCGAGATTAAAAAACCCCACAGTTGACCACACAAGAGAGCCCTAAACCCCTTACCTGCGTGCTCAGAGGCGTGTGTTCCCGGAGTTATGTGAACATCCAGCTTAAAAAGCATCACAAAAGACAAAAGGGGACAAGTCAACACAATGCTGGAAGCTGAATTCAAACTATTTAATGAGAAAAATAAGACAGTGACAAAATGAGGGGGTGGGGGGCAAGGACATTCTTGCCCATGCCAGTTACGGCACACAGCAGGACAGGAGTCCGAGCTCTCGGAACATTCCGCATTCCCACCCTGGGGACCAGCCTGCGCCACAGCACTGTGGGTCGCTCCGCTCCTCCCGCCACCGTGGAACCCCAATTCCGCATCCCTGCTCTCGCCCACTGCCCTGCCCGGTCCCGGGGCGCTCCAGGTATGTGTCACCGTAAGTTAATTAGTTAGTTAGTTAGTTGGTTGCAGGGGGAACACGCCGGTTTGCTTTCCAGAGCGACTCCATTACCCACCTTAAACCTCTCGGGCAGAGAGCGGATGAGCTTCACCTTTATGGAGAGGCCGATGAGGGTGGCCATGCTGCAGTGCGGGATGGTGGGGGTGAACTCCACGGCCACCGTGCTCTGCGCGTCGTTCACCTGCGCGACACCCGCTCAGCGCCCCGCCCGCCCGCGGACAGGCCGCCCCGCCGCTCCCGGCCGCGGCGCCGACAGGCGGGGGACGGGCCTCACCTTCACCCGCACCTGCTCCACCACGTTCAGCTCCTCCAGCGTCAGCGGGTGCTCGGGGTCGTTAATGGAGCGGATGAGATGTGCCGCGTTAAGGAAAGCGCCGCCNCCCCGCGCCCACCATGGCGCCCGCCCGGCCGGAAGCAGCCCCGGAAGCAGCGCGGAAGCAGCCCGGACGCCGTTCGCCGCCGGACCGGGCGCGGCGCGTCCCCGCTTCCCCGGGGCGGGAGCGCCCTCCCGTGGGGCGGGAGCGGGACTGCGGCCGTGAGGGGGAACAGCGGGGCCGGCGGCCGTGAGGGGGAACAGCGGGGCCGCGCGGGGCCGGCGGCCGTGAGGGGCCCCCGGAGCCGGCTGGGCGCTGTCGGCGCGGGGCGCGTTAAGCTGCGTGCTGAGCGCGCCGGGTGGAAACGGTTTCTGTCCTCGTTTAGTTAATTGGCAAATCAAGCTGTGCCTAAAACACTCCGCAAGCTGCAGGGAACGGGTGTGACGGTGACAGGTTTGGTTTCGCACAGCCCGTTAAGGGGGTTGGAGCGGGGAGCGCTGCCCGCTTCCGCTCCCTCGCCGTCCCTGCGGTGTCCAAGGCCCGGCGGGACGGGGCCTGGAGCAACCTGGGAGCGTCCGGCGGTGGGACTGGACCGTCGGTCAGGTCCCTCCCAACCCGAGCCATCCCGGGACGCCGTGTTTGGTTTCTCTTCGCAAAACGCTGACCTGCCGACGCCTTGTTCTTCCCGTGCTGCGGGCCCGGGGGCGCAGGCAGACGTTGGGGCGCTCCCCAGGCGCAGGGCGGCAGTTTGCCCGGCGGCTGAGAGGAGGACGGGAGGGTTTGGAAGGAGCCGAGATGTGCTGCCGCGAAAGATGTTACAGCTGGAAGAAGAGACGCCCGTGGTGGTTCTGTCGCCCAGCGCCGCCGCACAGACGCCGTGGTTCCCTCGGGTGCGCTTCCGACGGCGCAGAGTTGGGCCGCCTTGGGTTTGCCCCGGCAGGACCAGTTCGGAACATCCCTGACCCCCTTCCGCACCTGCCCATGCTTTAAACCAGACAAGCAAATTACTCGTGAGCAAACTTCCCATTTGTCTCTGCTTTCGTCTTTGTTTTGTTTCATAATTGGTTAATATATAGATTACGTTGGCAGGAAGGTTCACTTCTTAATCCACTCCTTTGTTACCTTAAGTTGTTTTTTTCAATTAGTGTATGTCAGTTTGGGTGATAAGTTTTGTTGGTAAGCGTCGTTTTTCTGGCTGTTTAGGAAATGCAAAGCTGACAGCTAACTTACCTGGCAAAGATGTTGGCCAGTTTTAAAAGGAGGTTTTGTTTCCTGTGTTTGGGGTGTGGTGGGTTTTGTTTGTTTGTTTGTTTGCTTGCTTGATTTTAATTGGATAAAGAGCTTGCTTTGGCAGCACAAGAAGTCCATATTCCTTAGATTTCACTGATGGAAAACGTCCGGCTTAAGTAGCCTCGTGGAATCCTGCTTATTCCAACTTCTTGCTGCCTGCTTCGTGGATGTGCGCGTGTGGATGTGCACGGATGATGTATACGGACACAAATGGGCGCACACACCCCCTCCCACCTCTTGAAATCTCTCTGCTGAGTTTGGTCCGTCTTCTCAGTCCACGGGAAGAATCAACAAAAATCCCAGGGCTGTTCACATTGGACTGGAACAAAACCAACTGCAACAGAAAGGATTTTCCTGAAAGATTTGAGGGAAGTATCAAAAAAAGCAGGCAAGGTGCGTTCTGCCGTGCATATTTGCACAGTTCTAGGTGAAATTAATGAGAAATTGGCACACTTTCCCAAGCTATCGCAACCCAGAGGCTCAGGAACTGTTTAAGAAATAGCAAGTAGCTCTGAGTCCTCTTGCACTGAAAATCTGGCTTTACCTATCTCGTTTGTGACCCTTTTTGTTAAAGAAGAGCTGACTCGCTCTGAGAAACCAGCTTCCCAAGCAGGATGAACTCTGGTGGTGTGTGATCAGTGGTGGAGAAGTTGGCTCTGCCGGAGGCGAACTCAGCGAAAGCAGCGGGGAGGAGCCGGAGGCGGTGTGTCTTTCCAACGAGTGCTGGTGGCACCATTCCCCCCGGAGATGTGGAATGTTCATCCAGGAGATGTTTCCACATCGTGGGTGGAAAGGCAAAGACCCACCATGCAGAGGGTGTTTTGCCAGTTGAAGATGGGGATTTAGTGGAGCTGGCTGGGCCTGTGGGCCCAGCTCTGAAGAAGGGCTTGAGGCTAATCTGCTTCGGGCCAGCCACCCACACCGAGGGGTGTTGTGCTTCTACACACACTGCAAAATTTTTTAGGGCTTTTTCAGCCAGCGGGTGAAAACTGTTGGATTGCCAGCCTGTTTCCACTGTAGGAAGCTGTTCTATAGAGAAGGCGAGGTCATGGTTTAGTGGTGGGTTTGGCAGTGTTAGGTTGGTGCTTGGATTCGATGACCTTAAAGGTCCCTTCCAACCTAGGTGATTCCATGATTTTATGTTTTATGATTTATGGCCCTTTCACATTTTTTTTCAGGGAAGTGCATATGCCATAAGGGGTTGGGAGGTAGACCTTGCTTTCTGACCTCCACTGGGGCAGTTTATAGAGAGGAGGTTATAATCTGAACCTCAACTTTAATAGCCCCTTTCATTTTGAAAAATGCAGGAGGCCTGTTTTTATTGAAGAAGGGATAAAGAACTATTTTGGAGGCTGGAGGCCACTGCCTGCTGGGAAGCACATATAGCGTCAATTAGGGTACAGGTATGCTAGCCCTCATTAAAACGTCTTCAAGAATTAACTTTTTTATTTTTCTATTGTTACTTCTTAATTATTTCTAATCTGTAATACCATTTTTTGGTGAGTTTCTTGTCGTTTTGATGGTTTTTTTACAAGAGTTTAGGTGTCGATAGCTCTGGAACCTCTTCAGAGCTTTGTTGTTTTCTCTGCTTGCAGGATTAACAGCAGATTAACTATGATTAATCCTTTTGTTGTTCGCAGATGGTGTTGGGTCATTTTCAGATCACCCATTCTCAGGATCAGGTGATGATTAGGTGTGTTACACTAAGGGATTGTAGTTATGCTCCGTATCAAGTGCAGCTCTGAAAGTGCTTAACGCAACGCGTGTTCCAGAGGGAATTTAGCTGCACTCCCTCCTCGGAATGCCCCCAGCAGGGACCTTTGTACCGTTCTCTTCCGCATACAAACAGAAAATGATCAACGTCCAGACGGGGGTGAAAAATGGCTCCTCAAAGCCAGATTGCTTTGCTTTACACTTTGTTTTGTAGTATAGCATTCATCGTTTGTGGAGCAGAAGGTGAGATGCAAAAATCTGTTACTATTGCTGTTGGGGAAGCAACTGCACTAACGAGTTGCAGTGTAGTGATTTTCAAAGGCAGTACACCTCGGAGACTTTTGTTAGCAATCTGCAAAAGTATCCTAATAATCTCGATGCAAAAATTACTGGTTTTGTGAGATGAAACTATTTCTGAGATGATTTTATGAGAATAAAACTTTCTATCTTTCTTAAGAGGTAGAAAGCAAAAACATTTTCGAATTATCTAAACAAAATATTTTTAAGATCTTGTTGGATGATAAATTTAGAAAATGTTAATGATTTGGACAGTTGCTGTTTGCTCTGAAATTTGTTTTTAAGCTTTCAGCTCTTGCGCAGTGACTAAGCCGTGTCGTATCTATCTCCAGCTGTCATTGGCAGAGCCAGCTATAGGCGTGTTTGGCAGGAGGCGTCTGTCATTGCACAAAAGCGAAATGAAAACTGAACAAAATTGAAAGGAATAAGCTGAAGTCTTCTAAATTAAACAGTCAGTAAAAATGCTTCATTGGAAAGTCTATCTGATAATTATGAAGACGCAATTTACTTTTTTTTTTTCCCCCATTATGTGTTGCTTAGGACAGAATGGTGCTGAGCCAGAAGTGACTATTGCACTTGGACGGCTCAAAGGGACACAAACGAATGTGAAGGGGACAGACAGACTTGTAAACGTTTTCCTTGGGATTCCTTTTGCGAAACCCCCTGTTGGATCCTTGAGGTTTTCCGCACCTGAACCACCTGAACCCTGGAGTGATCTGAGAGATGCAACTTCTTACCCGCCGCTGTGAGAGCCGTTCTGTTCATCTGTACATAGGATCTGCTCGTGTTTGTCAGTGTTGTCGTGTTTATTAGGGTGCAGAGGTCTGCTTTTTGGTAATGAGCTTGTATGACTGGTAGTGAATATGCTGCCAGTACTGAAATAGTTCATCAGAACTGTGGGACTAGGAACCACAGAGAATTCCTGGGAAATTCCCACCTTTGGAAATCACATTTTCTCATTATAATGTGCTGAAATAATTCGGCTTTTTAAGTACAAATATAGAGCTGTGCTTTTACAGGTTGCAAGTATATAAGTTAAAGTTCAAGTACCTGGTGGGAATTCAGTCTGGGGGGCAAAAGAAAGTGTGTTTTCTCTATAGTTGTTACATTGCTGCTATTGCTTTTTTATTACTAATAGTCTTGCTTCCTTTCTTTTGTGAAGATGTCCTCAAGATCTGTCCATGTTGAAAACAGCTGAAAAAAACTTCAAAGAAAAACACCTTCCCTTCCGAACTTCTGAGGACTGTTTGTATCTGAATGTTTACAGCCCTGCTGGTTCAAACAAGAAGGACAAGTTACCGGTACGTAAGCTCATTGTACAAAGTTGCACTCATAATAGTTCCTAAGTCAGTTAATTGCTTTTGATGCTGCATTAACAAAAATAATATTATTATGTAAAATTCAAAGTCCACCAACCTAAAATTCAGCTCCCCTTGAGCTCCAGTGATTTGGAGTTTCTCGTTCTCTGGTGTTGTCTTCCTTTTTCAAGTGATATCTCCCAAGCAATGTATAAAAGTGTGTCTCACCTTTTCTTTTCTGCAAGGTAATGGTGTGGATCCATGGAGGCAATTTTATATTTGGTGGTGCTTCTAGGTATGATGGTTCTGCACTGTCAGCCTACGAGAATATTGTGGTAGTAATAATTCAGTACAGACTTGGACTCCTTGGATTCTTCAAGTAAGATAACCTTTTTTTTTACTTTTTACAAAATACTTCACATTTAAAGCCAGGGTAGTTTTGTTTTCTAAATTAGCTGAACTTCTATAGCAGTTTCCCACTGGTACAGTGATTTAAATGCACACAGTTCACTGACATCAAGACTTAAAAACATTAAGAAATGTCCGTAAGTTCCATTTGCGTTGTCATTTGGTTGTAGCCTGGTATCATATCACAGGTGGGCTTACTTGTTTCTGGGTAGGATGTTTATTTTTGCCTTTACTTCTGTCCATTGGTGTGTAAAGCGAAAAACCACGCAGTGTAAAAGCTGGGAATCCACCTGTGTGTGGGTGACCACACGGTAGAGGCAAGGAAGCGAGCGAGTGTGAAGAGCTTTAGGTCAGTAGGCTGTACGAATCTTTCCTTGGCCAAATATGACACTTTGCACAAAATGTTAAGTTGATGAGATTGATTTTATTCTGGTATTAAAAGAACTATGAATCTTCCCGAGAAGTTGGCTTACAATGCTTTTCTTTCAGTACTGGTGATGAACACGCTCGTGGGAACTGGGCGTTTTTGGATCAAGTAGCAGCTCTTCGGTGGATCCAGGAAAATATTGAACACTTTGGTGGAGATCCAGGATCTGTCACGCTCTTTGGTGTATCTGCAGGATCTTGCTCTGTTTTTGCACATGTACGCATGCAGTAGGTGCACTAAAAAGTAAAGTCTTAAAAAAGAAAATCTTCAAAAACTCAATTAGTGTAACATTTCATGCTTAATCTGATTTTCGAAAGTAAGATTAACGGCACATTGTGCTAAGTCTGGGCACTTCCCCGTAAGCACATGAAAATGTGTAATTCCCCACTGGATCCAGCAGTCTAGTCAAGCATAAAGTTATGGGATGAGGACTTTAAGGTAGAATAAATACTTTCTCTTCTTCCCTTCTTGGCAGGTTTTATCTTCTTTTTCTAAGGGTCTCTTTCATAAAGCAATATCAGAGAGCGGAATTCTAATCCCTGCTGTTAAAGATTTACTTCTTTCAACAGATCTTAAGGTAAGCTCACTTGTTTGTGTTTTAAAGCTTTTATAACCTAAAATAGGATATTGCTTATATCTGGTAATTTGGTTAAAAGAGAAAAGGGGAAAATCTGATTGCATATTATGCAAGAAAGTTGATCAAATGTATTCTCACAGCATACCTAGAAATATATAGATTCGCGCTAAGTAAATTTTCATTCAAGTAGTCTATTTATTTTCAGCCTCATTAGGTGTTGGAAATAGGTTGTACAGTTATGTGATTACAATATCTGTGGGTCAAGTTAGGTATTTCCAGTTACACACATGCCAAGCTAAGCATACATACATTTTCGTGCACACTGTAACTTACACAGTAACTATGAAATTTATTATGGAGACTTTAATTAGAATCCAGAAGAGGTATTCGGGTTTTATTCGGCTATTATGCAGGGCCTTTATTTGAAGGAAATTAATTTTAAAAAGCCCCAAAACCAAATATTAAATTAAATTCTTCTCTCTAAGTACCTTTTCATTTCTCCTCCTGAAATTCCAGATAGTAATAATGAAAATTTCTTACAAGTCGATTTTCTGAATTTTCTTTCCTTATTTGATTTATGTTACAACCTCTTATTATCTCTACAGCAAGCTTTGCTGTAGAACAGTGAATGGAAATAGAGCAAGAAAGAGAAGTGGACCAGAATGATTTCACTTCATGATCAAACTGTAGTATTTCCAGTAAAACAACATACTTGAAGACCTATTAAGCTCACCTAAATCTGCCCTTACATAAGACTATTAACAGTACTGTGTCTAATAGTTTTCTGTTTATAAATTCCTCAAAGACCGCCTCATAGCTAACAGTTCTCGTCCTTGTTACAATTTTCAGAAAATTGCAAGTATATTTAAGTGCGGGACAACCAGTTCACTGGCATTGATAAACTGCCTAAGGAACCGGGAAGCAAACGATATAGTCTTCAACGCTACGGTAGGTGAAACTTCACTTAGATTTTTTTAATGTCACACTTGCATGACTTTAGCTCAGCCTCTAACCAAAGTTCATTGTTGGCCTGTTCCGAAGCTGATTTTTCTTAACTTTTGTCAAAATGGCCCCCAAATATTGAAATAATTTCATATAATTTTCTGTTACAATTTTCAGTGAAGTGTCACAGCGCCTGTAAAGCTGTGAGCAAGACTCGAGCGTACATATGTTTTCATGTCAGTTAAAAGCAGCACAGGATCAGGAAACCGTTACGTTACTCCATGCCATGACCTAACCCAGCTTGCATTTTATACTCTTGTGTAAAACTGTAAATTTCTGTTACTGTGGCTGTAGATACTCAGATTTCTTAAAGCCTTTTTTTGCACTTGGAACATTAAACATGGTCATTTTATTATATGCTTTGAAGGAAAAAATGGAAAATGCTATTAACAAGAAATTTGATCTTTTTTTTCTCCTCCTTCAGGGCCTCCCATTTCTACCCTTAGTTTTGGATGGAGTATTTCTTCATAAGTCACCTGAAGAGATATTGGCTGGAAAAGAATTTAATGCGGTCCCGTTCATGATAGGAGTCACCAACAATGAATTTGGCTGGAATATTAGATCTGTAATTTCATGGCTATCCTTTGGTTTTTTGAGTGTTTGTGTTAACTGAGGCAGGCAACTCTGAGCAAGCGTTTGCTGGTAGGGCACCTTTTAAGTATGGCCAAAAGGCTCTGCATTGTTGGAAATACATACAAGGTAAACTTCGCTTGCATTACGGTTCTGTCGTGACCCAGAACCAGTTGGTCACAAAACACTGAGACAGGCTTCATCCTGCAAGTTAAACTGCATGGACATCCTTGGAACATCAATTTTATACACTATTTTCTTATCCTAAAATTTTAATCCCTCATTCAGGCTAAGAGAGGACAAAGAATGCAGCAGTCAAGGGCTTATTACTGAAAGAAAAACAAAGCCAGTCCTTTCCCCCACAACGTGCAGTATTCAGGATTGATACATCGAATTAAAAACGTGACATTGTTCACCTTAAGCAGCGTGCTCTGCGTGTCATTATGAACTCTAACTGCTGGTTATGTGGCTGCCCCTCTGTTCCTTGTTACCACGCAGAAAGATGTAGCGTCTGAAAATCTCATCTGGGGACAGAGTATGGGGATAATGCGAGCGTCCAGCCCACTGTCAGTGCATAAATTTTCTCTCACATGAATTCCATTGGTAACGACAAAAAACGAGCAGTTGCTACACAGTGCACAAAACTGCAGGAGGTGGATTTGTGTCCTCTCTCTTCCTTGTCCTCTTTTCTTCATTTCCTAAGTATTCGTGTGCATCTGTATAGTACAAAACATTTGTTCTGAGTCTGCGTAGTAACTGTGTGTCTCTGGGAGCGTGCTGGTACCGAGTCCAAGAAGAAAAATGTAAAGTGAAATCTGTTCTAATTCATTTTGCAGACAGAAGAGTCATTTTAAGTAATGCTCTAAAAGAGGAGGAGCATTGCCTTATCTTTATTTTGAAGGGTTCAAACAATCGGACTCGAGACAAACAGGCTGCCAGTGACTTTTAAAATCTCCCCTGCCAGAGGGAAAACGAGTCTTTGAGCCAGAAGCAGCTTTTTGCTTCAATTCTGACCTAATGCTTTCAAGTCTTGTACGTTTCTTAACAATGGGTGTTGATTTAAGGATAAACTAATTACTATGAGTGGTTTATGTAGAAACCTTCACCAAGGAACCATTTTCTGCAGTAAATAGAAGCTTTTCAAGACACCCGCTGCATTGTACTGCATTTTTGCATATGATATGATATGATGCTTCGAAAATACACACCAGCAGTAAGAATAAAGTGGAATAATGTAGCTCCAATGTTAAAAGTGTTGGAGAAGTTGAATGGTGCTAATAACATGCTTTTTTTCTGTGCAGACATCACCAATACCAGGTATGATGGAAATAGGAGATAAAAAATCAATCACTTCAACTTTAGAGTTTTTACTACCCATGTTGGTAAGTACTGTTGCACTGATCTGAGAAGTGAAATTTCTTTTTAATGCACCTAACAGATTTGTGAAGTTTGGTGTTCCCTAATTTCCTGCTTGAGTCATAGTGTTACCAAGACTTGAGGTCACGTTGTGCTTTTGGGGGAGTCCCAGCAAAGTTGACAGGACTATGGTGTGTGGAGTTGCACAGAAACGGGATTGAGTCAGGCCTGGGATTTGGGGAAATGCCTTTTTCCTTCTAGACCTCTGAACCAACATTTTTCTCTTATGTATTTTTATGTAGGATTACTGTAACGGTGTCCCTAATCTTATGGTAGCTGATGGCTAATCTCCTGGTTGATGGGTTTCAAGGCAGGATTTTTCAATATGTTTACAATAAATTAAATATAACTTTTAAAATAGTTACTTTGCACCCCTAGTTTTGAAATGCATCTTCCAAGCAGCAACTTCTACCACTAAAACTGTAAGCTGTGTTTGGAGATCCCATTGGTCTTGCTCTGTAGCCTAATAGTCCATAAATCTTTCAAGCACTCAGGGAATTTACGTTTGTTATTCCCATCACTTTTCTTCTGAAGAAAACAGAAGCCAAAGGTATTATCAGGAGAAGCTGCTGGATCTTCCTGTAGAGTTTTAACCCATATGCAAATTTGACCCGAGGTGAGTGGTTGGTTTGGGTTTTGGTGGTGGGGTTTTTTTTCCCTTCACAAAAAATCTGAATAGGTTTTGTTTGCCATCACGGTTTCCCATCATCGTGGGTGCTACCCTGCCACCTCTGTGGAATCTCTGAAGTTTAAAAGATGACATATTTTAGTTCCTAATTCACAGGGTGATAATTCTTCTGTTTGTTTCTTGTTTCCCCTGTTTCTCGTAGTACATACCTTCCGAGCTTCTGCCTGTGATAGTGGATGAATATCTAGGAGACACAGATGATCCTGCTGAGCTACGGGACCGATTTCTGGACTTGCTAGGGGATGTAGGAATTGTCATGCCATCCATTCAAGCATTGAATTATCACAGGGGTGAGCTAATGAACACCAGTGGGATATTTAAACCTCTTACTAGAGGTTTGATCCTAGAGCAAATGAAGCAGACACAAATCTTGTCGCATGTAGGCAGCCTTTCTTGAGATTCCCCCTGGGAACTTGAGGGGGAAGAGTGACACAGGTCTGCAGGAGCGTGTGAGGCAAGTGTGTGCACTCCTTCATCGTTGTACTAGTGTCTTGCACTTGTGCTCCTAGTCATAATGTACAGAGAGCAGAGCCTGACAACATAGTAAATGGTTGCTAGCTGAGGTATACAGGCTTAAAAATTACAACATATTAAAGCAACCTGGAATTTGTCCTTTGGTCCACTGCTCCTTGGGAAGTCTGTAGTCTGGAGATTTTCTGGTATTTAAGTGTAGACAAGCCATGCCAAAATACCCAGAAACGGAAAATAATTTGATGTTATTTTGTTTTCTGCAAGTTTTCTTGGGTGAATCTTCCTTTTTTTTCTTTCTTTTTTTGGTGTGTGTAAGTGCTGTGAGTTCTTAATTTTAAATTAAAAATAAAAATACGTATTTGAATGTAATGTTACTTTAAAAATGTGCCCAATGTAAAGCTTTGTGCATGTTTAAAGTAACACTTTAAACAGCTGATGTCAGCTGTAATTTAACATTTAGAGAGTTAAAAGAGAGATGCTTATGTTTTCTAGAGTCTGGGGCTCCTGCCTACTTCTTTGAATACCAGCATCGGCCCACTTCGTACTGGGATAGTAAACCAGAGTATGTGAAAGCTGATCATGGAGATGAAGTTGGCTTTGTCTTTGGAGGACCGTATCTGGCTGGCGATATTCAGCTACGTAGTAAGGAGTACAGCATTCAATATTCACTTACAAATTACCCGCGTTACGGGCATTATTCTGTTCAGTAGCGCTACTTCCATCTTAATCAGACCAAAGTGCATATATCGACGGTGACACCAAAGTATAACCCTTTCTCCTGCTGGAATTTGTTTAACGTTAATTTAATGCCTTCTCCATTCTTTATCATGTACAGTTTGCTGCTTCTGAAGCACGGTAAATTACACACGTTGTCAACAATTTAACAAATAGGACATTTGCTAGAAAACATCACTGTCATGATACCAGCACTGTTCATGAATTTGCCAAATAGCTTTGGCTGAAAAATAAATTGAAGGAAAGGTCAGCTTGCAGGGGATTAGCAGAGTGCTTGGGAAGCAGGAAATCTAGGCTCTCTTCTTTTCCTGAGGAATTTAAGCTGATGTCTCCTGCTTTCCAGGAAATCCCCACCGGCTTTCAGGTTCCGGAGAATGGGGGACTCAGTCTCTTTTGCAGATAGTGTTCCAGGTGTGTCGATTAGAGCAGAGCTTGAAACTCTAGCCTGCCATTTTCTGCGTGAAGGTCTAATGGTTAGGTTAAAGACCATTTTCTCCCATGACTCAATTAATATTTAAGCATTTTATTCAACATGGATCCAGTCCATTGAGGAAGGATTAAGGGTGTACTCCCAAAATTGCCTTTGCGTTGTCAGTTTGGGCATTCTCGGAGGATTCCTGAAGTTCTGGTTCCTTCAGACAGAATCCCATGATGCTACAGTCCAAATGAATGTGCTGGTCATTGAACAGCTAGATACAAGATGCCACATCCTCAGGACTATTATGAATCCAGCAATTTGCTTTAATTGGATATGCCTAAACCAGTAATACTCAGAATGGAGTATTTTCTTTCCCATAAAACAAATCAGTTGTTATTTTAACAAAGAAACACAGAAATTTTACTTATTTTAAGGGAATTCACAATTTTTTCTGCTTCTATTTTTGTCATTTGCACGGTACTTCATAGTCTGTTTCAACGCTTACATAAATGCAAGTATTTCCTTTTACTCCATTGAACTTTGGAGCAATGCAGCTACGTTGTAAAAGCATTCGTTAATCTGTTACTAAAGCCTTTTGATTTTGTTTGTGTTTTATTTTATTTTTTTTTACTTATGTTATCCTACACTACAAAACACTACACAGTTCTTTTTCTATTTGGCTGAATGTACTGAGAGCATTAAAATAGCAAATATTTTTCTTGGTGTATTGCGATGCATTTATAATTAATAACCCACTGTAACAAAAGCTATTTCCCCCTGGCTGATACAATGGGCATGTGTGTAACTACATTTAAATGAATATTCTTGAAGCATTGAGACACAGAATGACATAATCTTACATCAGAATGAAGAAATCTTTGCCTAGTGGTGCTCTGAATAAGGAGAATTTCAGTTCCACAAAGCCAGAATGAGATCTGTGAAACGAGACCATGTGGTCCGTTCCTTGAGCTGTAATGAGACTCAGGACACATGGGTTATGTTTTTGGTTCCGCTTCTGGTTTCCTGAAAATCTACAGGCAAATCACCCTATTTTCTTGTGCCCCAATTCCTTGATTTGCAGAATAAGGATAATTATGCTCAGCTCATTCGTAAGTAGTGCTGAAATCTCTTGGTGATTGCTGTATTACTGACGTATTGCAGACATGGTGCCTCACTTGTAATCAGTCACTTGTTTCAACGTATTGACAGACTGAAATGCTGCTTCTGTTGTCGAAATGTTTTGATTTCTGCTGCACATAATAACTATTTTGTGGTTTGTCTCTCAGGTGAAGTTACAGAGGAAGAAAAGAACCTTAGTAGAACTCTAATGAAGTACTGGGCTAACTTTGCTCGAAATGGGTAAGAATCATGAAATTCGTGACGTGTTTTACTGGTTTGTACCGACTCCGTAGTGAGTTAGCTGTTTTGTTGATTCAGATTTAACTTCTGCCATGGAATTCACCTGCCGCTGCAAAGGGGCATTCACTCTTTCTTTCTTGCTGTTTACAGAAATCCTAATGGAGAGGGTTTGGTTGAATGGCCATCTTACAACCTACATGAAGAATACTTAGAGATAAATTTAAAACAAAAGAAAGCCAGCAAGTTGAAGGAAAAGAAGGTAGAATTCTGGAGAAAGGTGATGTTTGAAAAGACAAATAATAGAAGAATGGAAAACAAGGTTCATTCAGAGTTATAATTTACAGTCTACACATGCACATAGTATGCAAACTATTAGGATAGTAAAAGAAATTAAAATAATTTCTCAGATAAGATTGTTTCCCTTCTTCTCACCTTTTCTTCACAGTTGTCATAGTTGCAATTATTCACTGTCATAATTCCAGCTGATCTCTTTCCCTTTTGTGAGCCTTTACTTTTTCCTGGATTTGTGTCTACAACAGAAGCTTCGCTCATTAGTTACCAGATTTCCCTACGGCTCAGGTTTTTCTGTTGCTCCCCTGTGACTGAGGACAGAATGTAGCAGCAACATTGTTTAATTGAAGTGAAATCAATAAAGACCCAATTTGCAAGTAAAACTGCCTTTTGATGTTAAATGTGTCGGTGAGGGTACAGAAGTTTTGGTCTGATTTAGATACAGAAATGTTCTGTCTGTTAATGAGTGTTCTGCTTTGTAAGTTGGTTTTACAACAGAGATAGCATATGTCTGACTGATGTGATACATCATCTGTAACAGTAATGCAGGAATTAAGATTTCTGTAACGTTAACAAAAGGAGAAATTATCTCTACTCCCCCCACTTTTTTTCTTTAACAGTAACTCCCTTAGAAGGATCAACATTAGTAATAAGATTTTCACACTTCCTGTCTTTTCCATGGTGCTTTCCCTGGTGCTCCAGGCTGTTCTGTGAGCCATCAGTCCGTTCCAGCTCCTCTCTTTGCGCTGGGTCCCGTGCCTTCGTTACCAGCACTGGGGAGACTGGGTTGTACGGCCATGATTCCAGTGCCCTTGCCGACTGACGCGCGCTTGGGCTGCCAAGAACAAGCCCTGAACGCTTCATTTCAGTGTTGCCAAGAACTTCTTTCTCTGCTATGTTGTGTTTGTGTATGTGGCTCCTGGGCTGCTCCAGCTGTCCCGCTATCTCAGCCATATTCCTGACCATCCGGCTACCTCACAGCAGCGTTACGCAGCTCCACAGATCCTACAGGGCACGAGGCATCTGTTCTCCCCTTCTTTCATCTCCCCTCTGTATCGCTGGAAGAATTTAAGATCATTCATAGCTCATGATTTACTCCAGCAACCAACTGGCCATCCCTTCTTTCTGAATGACTTTATTGGAAAAAATAAGGTGGGATTTCCTACATCTTCCTGCCCAAAGCCTGTTGCCAGTCGGGATTCGGGGGTTAGAGTTAGACTGTTAACACAACTGCTGTTTTGGTAAATGATACCTGCTAGGCATCTGTCCCTCCTCCTTTGCTTTAGCTAATGTGTTCTGTGAGTGGAATATAATCCCAAAATAGTCTTGATAGATTTTCAGTGCACACACAATTCCCCTGAGGTCCTGTACCACTCCTTTTCAAAGGAGATAAATGGGCAGCGTTATAAGCACGGAATATGTGCCCATGTTGCGAGCATTTGCAGAGGAGTGCAGTGGAACTGACTTCTTATGCACCGGCATGGTGCAAAAAATAAATCACGGTGGAAAATGTCAAAAGATTTTACTCCCATCTACTCAGGGGTGAGTGCTCTGAGACTCTGTCCCATCCCAGGGACATCCTGATGGGAAAGTACCACGTGCTGAAGAGGCAGAGTGAGCGTTAAACCTGTCCAAGCACCAGCTTCATAAACTCTATGTTTTCTATGCTCCAGCTTCGTTGAATACTCACCAGGGACTGAGTAAAAAATCAGACTGACCCTGTTCTAAATGCAGACTTCTGAACTTTTCTACCCTACATACTTAGGGCAAAATGTAGTCGTGAGGTCTTATGCGCTTATGGGCCTATAAATGTGGTATTTATCTCTATTTTTCAGCTATTGAGATCAAGAGAGGTAGCAGTGCATTAAAGAATAAAGAGGCAAATGTCATCGTGTGGCAGGATTTTTTTGGCTTGGTCCCTGACTTATGCATTATTCACTGATGGAGGGTAAGCTGCAAAATGTTTTCTCTTACAAGTAAATGCCAAACAAGATTCAAGAATTCCACTTGCCAAATAACGCAGCACTGTCTCCAGATGGGACGAGTTGAGTCTGCGTCACTAGAGCGAGGGTTTCCACGTTGGCAGAGTGTATAGGTCATGCTTGTAGATCCATACAGAGTATCTAGAGGTGAGGCTGTAGGGATCTAAAATCCCGTTTGTTTAATGTAAGTAAGATCAGTGCAGTTTGCAGAAAGCAGTTTGCACTGGTGATATTTTCAGAATGGCTGCTTCTCCGGCACTGGGGACATGATATGGGCTGAGATGTTTTGCAGAACGTGTACTTGAGAGAGAAAGAGTGAACAGAACAAGGAAAGGCTGAAGAGTAAGGCTTGGAAAATGGAATAGTAAATGAAGGGGAAAAATAAAGGGAAAGCAAATGGGAAAGCAGAGAGTTTAGTTAAATCAGTAAGGATCAAGAGATGGAAAATAAATTGTTTGTGGAGATAAATAAAGTTTGTTTCAGCAAAAGGAAGGAGCAGCAAGCAGAGTACGCAGCGTTTGGCTTTGCGGCAACGGACGACCCCTGCAGTGTGCGGGTCACAAGTGAGTTGAGGCACACATGCCCATCAGGATGGAAGCCGAGTCACAAGCAGGGATTCTTGGAGTTCCACCTCGCACGGAAACAGTTTTCCCATGCCAGGAACTGAAGCAGTCCAAGGTAAGTGGAGATGGTGAGAGAATTTGCAACCATGTTCGAGCAGGCAAACAGGAGTGCAGTTTACTGCTGCTTCACTTCTGCCCTTGGCTTCCAGGAAACCTTTGTTGCAGAGATAAGGTAGAAGATAACTTATGCTAAACCCCATCACTTGCACCCCAGGCACTTGTTTCCATGCCTGCCATTTGACAGGGCATACGTCTATCAATACAGTACAGACTGTATATTCATAAAAGGGCAGACTAATCTCAGAACAGTTTTATTGACATTTAATGTCATGAACTTCACTCTTGAGAAACCCCCAGTTGACTGGGGTTTACCTAGAAGGGCTGTAAATCACACCTGTGCAGGTACGCTTAGGAAGGTTTGGAGTAAAGTACACATTGGCCACAGGACTACAAGGTGCATAATACATGTGCTGAACTGAGTTAATGGCTCTGGGTCTTTAGGGACAACGTAGCTGAAAACAAAGGCGCAAGCCGTAAATCAGTCTCTGGAAAGGCTTTCTCCAACAGCTGGGAATTCTCGTGAAATAAAATTGCAAAACAGCCTTTCTAGAGCAAGAGCTGCTGAGCCTTGCTAAAAAAAGAGCAAACAAACTAAAAAAAGGCAGAGCCCGAAGCTTACCTAAAACTAACACAACCGCTGAGTTAACGTGGGCAGAAAATCTCTTTTCTTTCTATTCAGCTGTCTCTTCCCTCTTTTTCATCTCATGCTCTGATGACAGATGAGGATTTTCGGAGGCATTATACGTATGGTTACAACCCAAATCCTTTAATATTGCTGCCACGCTACAAAAGTTGATAAATCATCTCTTCGTGTTGCAAAACTCATGCACTGTGTTTGATACCAAACACCCCTGAACGCGCAGGGCTCCTCCTACTTTGTGAGAATAAAAAGCCTTCCACTTTTACTTCAGCAAAGCACAATTTTCAGGAGTATTGGTTTGGATTTTGCTCTGTGTGGCTATCTTGTATGTTCCTTACATTGAAATATTAATACCAAAATGAAGTAAATAGGTGTAATAAACTTAACGTGTAGTTCCCTTCCTGGTCTCTTTGCTGGGCAGTGTGACGAAATCCTAACGTCCTTGGGGAAGGTGGTGTTACCGCAGCAGGACGCGTCTCCTCCTGCTGCAATGGGAGACTGTGTTCAAGGCATTTGAAAGCACGCGCTTGGCGCCCGGGGTGTCGGAGTGAGTTTTGGGGGGAGCAGCAGGGGGGCACGAGCGAGCGGGGCATTTGCTCTGCCTGCACGCAGCTGCCTCGGCTCAGGGCTCCAGCGCTGCCTCTCCGGATCAGCGTTCGCCTTGCGCAACAGTTGTGCTTACCAGGGTATATAAGGCAACGCGCTGAGGAGGTAAATGTGTGACCAGCTTGCAAAATGGCAACGGGAAGGGACGCAGTGCTGCTGTCCTTGATTCTCACCGTCGGGGCCACAGCGCTTGCAGCTACTGGTAAGGCTCAGGAGTGACTTTCCCTATTGCCTTGTGTAAGGGGACAGAGCAGCCGTGCAGCTTCCTCACCTGGGGAAAACCCCGCTTTATCGCAGGAGCCGGGCACCAACCTCGCTGCACAGAAACGAAGTCTGAGTAGCAAATGCTTCTTAGTTCCTTTTTGCGAGCTGTTTTCAGTCGTTTGTCTTATCTGCCTTTTTCACAAATACCAAAATCAAATTCCTGTCCCAAAATCTTGTCTGCTGAGGCAGAGCAGTTCACTGTACCGCATTGGAAATTTGGTACTGAGAACTTTCACACCGCTCTTAAAATCAATCTTATCTAAATGTTAACAGTATTTGTATATGCCAGACTATTTTCGGGTACGTTAGAAGCTTTTTCTTTTGGCTGTACATACTGTCAGGAGTCCGGAATGTATTTTGGGTATTCACAGATCTTTTCTTAAAAAGGAAATGCCTTTTCTTCACGAGAGCAATATTGGACCTTTAACTAACAACCTGGATCAAAGAGCATTAAGATCTATATGCAGTTACTAATGGGCACGGGTAGTAGGACAATACCTACACCCGAGGGAGTTTATATATACAAACCAATCAGAAGGAGGGCTGAAATAATGTCAGCTATACTGATTACACTTTGCTGAAGCCTTATGTATGAAAATGAATTGTTTAAGTGTACAAAAGATGCATATTTAAGTAGCTAAAGCTCTTCGAAATCTGGCAATTACTTACAAATCGACCAGTTACGTGACTTTGTGCTCCCATCCCCCAGGACAAAAAGCAGAGCAACCAGAAGTGGTGACCAAATACGGGAGAGTCCGAGGGTACCAGTTCAAAGTAGACGCAGCTGAGAGGAGTGTAAATGTCTTTTTGGGGCTTCCTTTTGCTCAGCCTCCGGTTGGACCACTGAGGTTTTCTGAACCCCAGCCACCTGAGCCGTGGAAAGGTGTCAGAGATGCCACTTCCTACCCACCAATGTAAGACGATGACAAAGCTGTTGATCTTTTAAACGATTTTATATTACATGCAATTCCAGGACACTGATGTACAGGGCAATGATAAGCCACCAAGATAAATTCCTCGGTGCCGTCTCATTAGCACCTGCACCTGTGACAATGAATGCATTTCTAAAGACATCTTTGTAAGCTGCTCTTTTTATTGAAAACTCTTATCTAATGGGCATCACTGATGAACTAATATGGACCAGCACTTTGCCAATAATCTTCTGGTTTGGGAGCTTTTGGCCATTACTTAGCCATATTTATAAACTGTGTGGCTTTGGAGCAAAATCGGAAAGAAGCTGAGGAAATGCTGGAATAAAATATTAGAAGAAAAAAATGCCGAGTGAATCCCGTGCTTAACAGGCCACAGAAGAAATGCAGATCAATTCTGGTCTATATTGTAAACGTCTTGTCCTGTTTGTACTACTGCCCTTGTTTAGTGCCTCAAGCCTAATACCTACCATTGCAACATAAAAAGCTATGGAAGATGTAAAATAAGTAATTTGCCTTTTAATTGAAATAATTTATAGCCACATGTATTTGCAGGCATATCTCTGTAGTATTTTGAAACATGCAAAATTATAGCTGCATATCACTGTGTACTGCTGTAGGCTGTGGCTCCCTTTTAAGGTTCTCCTTACTGCCAGGTCAAAGTAAGGAAGAAAATACATTAGAAGGGAAAAAATATTTTACGTTTTCTGTTGCCACCAGTCTAGAAATGTGCTAGAGATTGGTTTCTGGTGTGCATTTTATTGTAGAAGTACCAAAAAGCCACATTTCATTTCATAGCTTTGAGGTTTTAGTTATTTCTGTTGCCTGTTATTTTTTTCATTTATTCAGGTGTCTACAGGATAAAGTACAAGGCCAGATTTTTTCGGATCTTATTACTAATAGAAAAGAAAAGGTTCTTCTTGAAGTATCTGAAGATTGTTTATACCTAAATGTGTATACACCCGTTTCTACAGAAAACCAGGAGAAGCTGCCTGTAAGCAAAATCATTATAAAATCTCTAGCAAAATTATTTGACAGCAAACTGACAATGTGTACTGTATGCAGACTTACAGGTGCAGTTTTGTGATGATGATCGTTACATGCTCTGCCCCCGTAAATATTTGCCGAGGTTTAAATGATAAACAAAATCCTACCTTATAAATAAAATTTGATTGACCTTTTAGCTAGGCAATGTTCGCTTTCCTATAAATAACTTGTGAAAAGTCACGGGGCACTAGTATAATGTAAAACCAATGCCATTTTCTAAGACTGCAGGCCTTACCAAGAAGTCAAAAGACTTGTCGCATTTGTGAAATGCAGTCTGAAAGAGTCAGGAGTGAAACAGCATGCAACGTTATATTTTGGTTCATACTTAGTCTTTGTCACTGGGAGCTCTTATCTGTGCCGGGTTGTTTCTGGTTTCATCTTTCCAGGTCTTTGTATGGATCCACGGAGGCGGATTAGTTTTTGGAGCAGCGTCATCATACGACGGCTCAGCATTAGCGGCCTTTGACAACGTGGTGGTTGTAACAATTCAGTACAGATTAGGTATTGTTGGGTATTTTAGGTAAGATCTTTTTTCTCAGTTTTTGCTAAGTGATTTCCAAAGTTATGTGTGCGAAGCCTTTGTGAAGAGACATGCAGAATACTTGCTTATGCAAAGAAACGACATGTTTCTTCATGACATGTGCAACAGTCGGGAACAATTTACAAGTCTCACGTCAGCCTCCACGTCTGTTCTTGTTTGATTGCCACACTAATCTCAACATTTTCTGAGACATTGTTTTTTCAGTTGTGTAGAGAAGCTCTGTGTAGAGAGTGGCAGCTGATTTCTTATACCAGAGATTGTATTTTACTCTGCCTTTTTTCTTGCATGGAGCATTTAAACAAATCTATTCTTTCTCTGCAGCACTGGTGATAAACACGCCCGAGGTAACTGGGGGTATTTGGATCAAGTAGCAGCTCTTCAGTGGATTCAGGAAAATATCATACATTTTGGAGGAGATCCAGGATCAGTCACTATCGCTGGAGAATCTGCAGGAGGAGTCAGCGTTTCTGCTCTTGTAAGTTCACAGTAAGATTGAATTTTAATTGCGTGGGGGAAAAAACTGCCGTCCACGGTCATTTTTAATAACTGCATGAAAAGTCAGTGAGAGAAAAGAAATCCATTTATAGTAAATGACACATCACCTTGGCCTATAATGCAATGTGATATCAATGCAGCTTCTGTTTGATGAAAATATTATTTCCATACCCAAATCTTGTAGGTCAGATCCAAAATGTTATTCCTCATCTACTGAACTGAATAATGTTGCAGTGCCAAAACCCAAAAAATGTATCCTTATGCAGAAAGTCCTTTAAGAGGATGCATTGCTCATTTCCAGTTTGCTTTGACAGTCACTTGTGCAAAGTAATCGAGGAGATTAGTCTTGATATCTGAACTAGACGTGCATTTTGTGACCCAGAGATGATGTAAAATTTTTACATCCATACTGAGCATGTTGACTAAGAGCTGCTGCTGCTGCTTCTTCTTCCTCCTCCTCCTCCTCCTCCTCTTCTTCCTCTTCTTCTTCTGTCTCTCTCAATTTGGTACAGATCACCCAGTGAAACCAGAGTTCGCTGATTCTTACGATAAAAATTCCTGCTTCCTAAGCTCCTGCTCTTTGGCCCGTAGTTCTTTATTCCCCTTCTGCAGCACAGCCAGACTATCTTGGACACAGTTCCATTCAATCCGTGTCTGGCTTGCGGTGTCATTCCATGAAGTCTTGGAAGCGAGGTGCGATGGGAGGGGAAAAGGCAGGGGTGAACTCCTTAGCCCTGACAGCGCTGGCAAAGCCCGCTGCATAGCTGGGCTGTGGTCAGAGGCTGCAGAATAAGTGTCTGATGACACTTGTTTTCAAAATGTTTTAAATGGCCGTTCCTGATGCTGAAATTCTAAGTCAGTGGTCAGAACCTAACGCTTGTCAGGCTTGTCACGCTGCTTCTTGTGTTTTCACAGGTCTTATCTCCCCTGGCGAAGGGCTTGTTCCACAAGGCCATTTCAGAGAGCGGTACTGCAGTCAGGGTTCTGTTCACCGACCAGCCTGAGGAGGATGCACAAGTGGGTATTTGTGGTATTTTTAATTATTTTTCTAGATAGTTCTGCATATCTTAAACTGTGTATTCCAAAATGTAAAAACAGATCTTTTTTTCTCGTGGAACTACAACCACAGTCATTAAAGACAGTATTTCTGTGTGCAAATAATACATGTTTAATGATGCTTTGCTTTTCACATACTCAAATATCCACATATGTATCAATGAAAGCAAAAGACTAAGGAAGCAAAGAGAGAAGGCAGGGGAGAACTGTGAAATGTAAAGGAATACTATAAGATGTAGTCTTCTACATGTCTGTCAGATGTCTGTCTTCAAGAAAAGTAGAGCTATAATTTTTTGGCTGGAAAATGGCACCAGATTCTGAATACTCTTCTCCTGTTTGATGCCTGTTGTATGCAAGTAAACAAGACTTTATTCAATTTTTTCACATTTGAAAAGAAGAGCTGACTTCAGCCCAATTCTTTTTTTCAACTCCAAGAATCAGCTTCCAGGAACCTGGCTTTGCTGACGTGGGGTACGAAAGAGGCAGCTTTGTAATGAGCTCTGTCTCTCTAATGACAGCTGTTACTCCACCCAAAAAGACATCTCGAGAATGGCACAATGTGCTCTTTGTGACCAGCCACATCGTCATTCTGACGGTGCATCACTCTCACTCCTTCCCGTCATCCTGCCCGCTCAGCCCAGCACGTTATTTTCCAGAAGGACTATCTCGGTCTGTTTCTGTATCAAAATATTTTGGAGGTTGATCTTTCGTCCTTCTGCTCAGCCCACAGTGTGAAGGGTTATGAGGGCTCCCCGTCCTCTACCTCTGCAGCTGGAAAAGGTCTGGCTTCAATGATCCTTGTGCAGAAGTTCAGACTCCCCGCTGCTGCAGTCGGGCTCGCTGGCACGTGGAGCCTTCTATGGGAAGTATACGAAAAAGTGTTTGTTTTTACTGATTGCAGAGAATTGCTACTGCCTTTGGCTGTGAAAAACCCAGTTCAGCTGCAATGGTTGAATGCTTAAGAGGGAAAACAGAAGAAGAGATAGTACAGATAACGCTAAAAATGGTAGGTGAAATTATGGTTCTTGCATTCAAACGGCATTTCAGGTTTTACCATATTTGTGTGTTGCAATATTAGGAGAACTTGAAGTGAATGTAACATCTGATTTTTTGACCTTTTCAGGATTTGACAACGCTGCGGCTATGCCATACCTCACCTGAAAACTGTGAACAGGTTACTTCCCTTTCTTTCTGCATGCACTTTGAGCTACTTGTCTTTTGCTGTCATGCTCTACCAGGGGAAGGAAAAGAGTATATGAAATGTCACGCTTTCACCTGCAGAACCCAAAAACTAATTAATACAATATATTAAGTCCTACTTAAAATTTCTTGCCACAGCGCTAGCTTCCATGTTCCTTTGCAGTTTCAATACAGGTGTTAGTTTTTCCATTACTGCTCTGAAGAGCCACAAAAGGATTGAACTAACTAACAGATGCAACTTGGACATCATCACCTCTGTTTCACAAACAATAAAAAAATAATGCTAACCTTCACAGAACTGGCTGCCTAGTGCAGAAAATCTGTCAGAGCAAATTTAGAGATGGCTTCGATACTATTACTTCTTATATTTTCACTTGGCCCTTTATTTTGTTTTGCTTTGGAACTGCAGTAAAATTCATGTATTAACAAAGCTTTGCCTTTTTTTTTCTTTTTTGCTGTTTTTTTCCCCCCCTCCAGCCTTCCCTGTTCATCAGTGCATCTGCAGATGGTGTATTTTTTCCAAAGAGTCCCAGGCAATTACTATCTGAAAAAGCAATCAATGCAGTCCCATATATAATAGGAGTAAATAACTGCGAATTTGGATGGGTACTTCCTATGGTAAGAGACTTATAATGTTGTTATTTATATATTGTTTTGTTAATATAAGATTTTCTGATAAATATGATTCTCTGTATCATGCAGACAATGAAATTTCCTGCTTACACAGATGGTCTGGATAAAGATGTTGCACGCCAAATTTTACAGAGCTCCTTAGCATTAGCACTTAAGGTAAGAGACCCTTTTCAGAATAACCCAGGGCTGGGCTGGTTCTGTTTGTGCCCCGGAGGGGTGTATTTCAGAGGCAAACTTTGTTCCGTATGACGCTTCCTAGGATGGGGCAGTAGTGGGCAGCAGGCGTGGTGTATTCCTGTTGCCACTAGCGACTGAAAATGCGCTCTAAACTTCTATCCTAAATGCTCCTCTTTTTAAAGAGGAGTTCTGTGGGAGTCCAGGAGTGATTCGGGTACCTCAGCATAGATCTCTTGTGACGGTTTAGGTACCCGAGGTTATTCCAGACACGCGTGGTACCAGCAGGTGTGACACAAGACCTGTAGAACACACCACTCTGAAGCGGTAGCTGGAGACTAGAAAGGATAACCTGAGGTGTTTCAATGGCACCGAGAGACCTCTGTTTAGGTGTCTCTGACTTTTTGCTTCCCTGTAATTTACAAACCTCTTAGCCTTCTGGTTCCTTTGTGCTCTCCTGAAACTACTAAATACAGAAAAATGCAGATTAATGGGTAAGAATTAAGGACTTTCTAAACATGGCTAGTCCTTGCAATGGATCATTCAGTGTCTCAGACATCCATCGTGAACTCGGAGAGGCGGAGCCCAGGCTTGTTCTGAAAGGGAGTAAATTATGGCCATCTACAACAGTAAATGAATTTTATGAAATCCAGCAGGATTTCTTTTCTCTTATGAGGATCATTTCCACAGAAGTGAGAACAGACTACCGTAGCTATTTATCAGCATTGCTGATGTGTGTCTAAAGATGTTTGAGATCTAAACCTCTTTGCCCTGAGAACATCTACCTCCAGTAGCTGCGTAACTCCCAATGCTGAGCCACACTCTGGCACAGTCGAGGATTTTCTCTGAAAGAAGGTAATGTTTGGGGCTTAGTCAGGGACATGCAGATGAAACATTCAATTATTACTCTTTATAATGCTCCCCATCATTATAAGAAGTATTTTCGTTGTTGATTTCAGGGTCTTACTTCTGAAATTTTTGAACAAATATACAACGAATACATAGGGAATGCAGAAAACCGTGCTCAGGTGCGAGATGGCGTTCTTGATGCAATAGGAGACCCCTTGTTTGTTCTTTCAGCCATCGAAGTGGCTCGGTACCACAGAGGTGAGTCGCTAGTTCAGCATCTTTTAGAAGAAGTGTAGAGTTCCACCCTGGGGTGTGTTTATGGACAGTACGCATCATACTTCATTATCCAAAGAACTGGTAGTGTTTTCATTTTATCAAAATACCTTGTAATGAAAGCTTACCCTCTTTGATGGCAGGTATTTGCAGCTCTTAAACTAACACTCTTCTATATATTTTCTACCAGATGCTGGCAACCCAGTCTACTTTTATGAATTTCAACATCGACCAAGCTCAGCGTCAGGTCTTGTACCAGAGTTTGTAAAAGCGGATCATGGAGATGAGATTGCCTTTGTCTTTGGAAAGCCGTTCTTAGCCGGTGATGTATCCATGCTTACTAAAGCATTCCTTTTAAAACATCATTATGATTAGTTTTACTGACTGCAGGGCTTTTAGAATAGATTTTCTGTCTTACAAACGTTGACATCAACATAAGCATTTTCTGTCTTTAGTAGTAGTTCCTTTTCATGAAATCATTCATCTGCAGTTCTCTCCTAGAGCTCTGCTCAGGTAGAGCTCCCGTAGCTCAGCGTAACAGGTAGAACTGATTACAGCCTATTGCAATTGACACAGCTGCTACTTCTTCCATGATTTAGGTTTTAACGTTGCCATGTCATCTCTCACTTTGCAGGGCATGCTACAGAAGAAGAAAAAATACTTAGCAGAACCATTATGAGATACTGGACTAACTTTGCTAGAAATGGGTGAGAATCATAATGCTAATTTGCAGCTCAAGTTCTGTCTGTGCTGCCTGAAACGTAGCAGCAATGGTGGTTCCTACAAATTTGGCAGAATTTAAAAATATATTGAAGCAAATTATTTCTGCAGACCAAAAAAAAAAAAAAAAAAAAATGAAAAACCCAATAGCTTATCACTACATCTCCAATGGAGTTTTAAATCCAAAAGTAATGGCGATTATTAAACATTAAATTATTAAATTATATTATTAATAATTATATTAAATTATTAAAGCAGCCAGAGCACAATTGACAGGCAAACGGAAAGCTAACTTTTCATTGTGTTATTTCCAGAAATCCCAATGGAGAAGGCTTGGTCCATTGGCCTCAGTATGATCTGGAGGAAAGATACCTGGAAATAGACCTCATGCAAAAGGCAGCAAAGAAAATCAAAGAACTCAAAATGGAGTTTTGGACACAGCTGACAAAACAAATGCTGAAAGAAAGGAGAGAACACACAGATTTGTGATAGTTGCAGAGGGTACAGTTTGCTTTTAAAACCCGAAGTAAAGTCAAACAAAATTAGTTTGTCAGGATGCAGAGTTTAATAATGACCTTCTAATTCACTATTGTGTAATCTGTTGTCACGATGGCAGTGAAACAAGAGAGTCAAGGGAAATTTTGAATGTTTGCAGAACTAAAAATCACTATTTAATGAAGCAAGCAGAAAAACCCCACAATCTTTCAGGTTCAAAAACACCACAGTATCTACTTGGTGGATATCAAAGCTGAATAATGCTCCTGTGAGAAGGGGGAATGAGGGGGAAATTGGCAAGTATATTGAAATCTGTAGGAAATAATCTCTACACAATATATCATAAGTGTCAGAATACGTTATACGTGTATTGCCCTTGCAGAAAAGAATGGTCAGCTGTCATTCTTACAGCCTCTTTCCACTTTCTTTAATTGGAAATAGCTCGTAGGGAGCAGAGCACCCATCAAAACACATCCGTGAGGTGGGCTTGACATCTCACGAATGAGGACAGAAAATCTCTACTTGTTTTCTTGCTTTGTAAACTGTTATAAATAAATGTTGCTTTTGATTTTTTTTGAACTTGCTTTTCTTTTACTTAACTGATATAGGCCAGATCCAAGAGGCTAAAGGACTGCCCACCGGGGAGTAAGTGGCACAGTTAATATAAGAAAATTGTCAATCTTTTGTTACACTGATTGCAGACGACTGCAACTACCCTGGCTGGGAAAAACCTGGTTCTGCTGTGGTGGTTCAGTGCTTCAGAGAAAAAACAGCAAAAGAGATGGAAAAACGTAACTCTCAAACCAGTAGCTTGTGCGGTACTTTGTTTTATGACAGAATAAATCCTCCTCTAAGACTAAGATAACTTGAAGCAAAACCATTCTATGACACTTGCTCAGCTTTTGCAGGACTTCACAGCGGTGCACTTGAACAATAATGCTGCACCTGAAGAATCTGAACAGGAACATTCCCTACCCTGCATTTCAGGGTACAAGTGCATTTGTCACAGGAATGTAAACAATTAATGTGCGGTTGGGTTTTTTTTCCTGCTGGCAACGCCTGTGAACCAGGCAGGTTCACAAATACCAGAGAGTTCAAATTGCCAAAACTGCATCACCTCTGTCATCAGCAAGGCCCTCCCTAGCATCTGGCTCATTTTTTAATTCAGGGTGCAAGAAGGAAGGACTGCGTACTGGAGGAAGTAATGCAGCATTTGTCAAACCTTTCTAGGAAGCACGGTGTTTGCGAAAACTCCCCTTTTGGCAAAACTGACCTTTTGTTAGCGGCTGTTTCACCTGTTGCCATAACCTGATTTTTCCGTACCGCTGTGCTGGCTTGTCCCTTCTTTTGCAATCTTCCCACCGGAGCTTATGTTAACCCATCCAGCCCTAAGAAGCTGCCGTTAGAAACTGGTTAACAAGCCACTTTCTGTCTTGAGCATTCAGTATGAACTTCTTGTGCGGTACTAAAATTATGTAAGAGAAACTCAGAACAAGGCCTGAAATTTAGTTACCTTTGACATTGTACATTATAACTAAGAACAGGTCACTTGGGTGATTTTCTTTAGGTCAATACTAAGAAAGCTGAATTATCTTTCCAAGCAAAACCAATATGTAAATAACAAAGGGGTACTTTTTTCTCGAGCATCCTCTCTTTATTGATGCAGTTATGGATGGTATACTTTTCCCTAAAAACCCACCACTACTGCTGGCTGAAGGAGTCAATGCAGTCCTGTACGTAACAGGAGTAAAGCCATTGAATTTGGGTTTCTGCTTTCAACTGTAAGATGCATATAACACCTTTTATTTACATTGATTTATTAACTATTTGGAAGCGTAGGAGCACACAGAAAACATTCTTTTTACTCTGCAGCTGCTGAAAAATCCTCCTTTCACAAAAAGACTGGACAAAAATGTGGCATTGAAGCATTTAAGAGCACACAGAGCCTTTCACAGTAAGAGACAATTTTCGTGTGCTATATGACTTTCACCTGGTGAGGGTGAGAGACCTGCGCCAGTGCCTGCTTTTCCCCTCATTTTCTGGGACACAGACACTGCAGCAAAGCTCCCCGTGCACATGCTGTCCTGGAGCTCCGTGCTGGGTGTGGGGGTGTCAGGCTGTGGGTCAGGCTCTGCAGGTCCCCGAGGCCAGTTCCCAGCCTCCAGGAGTTGCTCCATGTCTCCAGGAGAACCGCCTACCCCGGGGGGGATGGAGTGAGCGGGAGGTAATGCTGTGGGAACTCACAGGTTGTTTAAATTCTGTTTTCCTTATGGATAGGGAGAGCAGCAGGCACTGCTGAGTGGTAGAACCTGCCCGGATATCTGTGAAATTCCCCCTTGAGCTCCTCCTGCAAACCTCTTGCTTCCAAGTGAAGCTGCAACAGGTAACACTGAAGCACCAGCTCCGAGTTTTGGTTACTTAGTTGTCTCTTAGGCAATCCAGTGCACTGTCAGGAATTTCAGCGTGGACCTAGTTCAGCTAAACGTCCAAGCCCAAACTTCGTAAGAGCAGATCAGGCAGACAACACTGGGTCTGTCATCTGGCCAGGCTGGATGGACGGGCCGAGGCCAACGGTGTGAGGTTCAACACAGGCGAGGGCCGGGTCCTGCACTGGGGTCACACCAACCCCATGGACGCCACAGGCTGGGGGCAGAGTGGCTGGAAATGTGCCCCCTGGAAAAGGACCTGGGGGTGTTGGTGGGCAGCCGGCAGAACATGAGCCAGCCTGTGCCCAGGTGGCCAAGGTGGCCAACAGCATCCTGGCCAGTATCAGCAATGGTGTGGCCAGCAGGACTGGGGCAGGGATGGTCCCCCTGTGCTGGGCACTGGGGAGACCCCACCTCGAACACTGTGCTCAGTTTTGGGTCCCTCACTCCAACAAAGACATGGAGGGGCTGGAGCGTGTCCAGAGATGGGCAGCGGAGCTGGTGAGGGGTCTGGAGCACAAGTCTCCTGAGGAGAGGCTGAGGGAGCTGGGGTTGTCCTGCCTGGAGAAGAGGAGGCTGCGGGGAGACCTTCTCGCTCCCACCAGCTGCCTGAGAGGAGGCTGTAGCCAGGGATGTCGGGCTCTTCTCCCAAGGAACAGGCCATGGGACGAGAGGAAATGGCCTCAAGTTGCACCAGGGGAGGTTTAGATTGGATATTGGGGAAAATTTCTTCCCGGAAAGGGTCATGGAGCACCGGTAGAGGCTGCCCAGGGCAGTGGTGG
>VZSF01002559.1:0-25775 GCA_013398295.1 Chionis minor | reverse complement strand
GGTCCCGCGGCGGAAGGGGCCGCCGCTCCCGGAGGGCTCCGTTTTGCCTAGAGCAGGGGCCGGCGGCGGGTTGCAGCGGCGAACGAAATGCGGGGGAGGCGAACCGTGTTTTTGGGTCCTGAGGCGTGAAGCCGTCGGGCCCGGCCGCCGCTTTCGCTTTTGCTTCCTGCTGCTCCGCGCCCGGTGCGCCGGGGCAGGGCGGGTCGGGAGGGCGGCCGGGGCAGGGGCCGGAGGGGAGGCTCTGGGGACCGGCTGCCGCCCGGGCCTGGCCGCGCCGGGTCGGGACAACAGAGGGCTCGAAGGAGCCGCGGGGAGCGCGGCCGGAGCTCGGCCCTGCCGGAGCGGCTCCCGGAGCGGCGTTTGCCCGGCCGGGGCTCGCCCCGAGCGGAGAGAAGCTGGTGCTCGCGGCAGGGAGAGCTTTTATCTGACACTCTGGGCTTGTGGGAGAGAACAGCTGCCGGGGGCCTGGTTACTCGTGCAGCTCAGACCTGCCTGCTTAACACTTCTTAAAACTTGTCGGATTTGCTGAAGTCCAATTCCACGCTGTCCCTTTTGATTTGGGTCTGCCACTGAGAGCCCGGCCAGTTTGAACGTTGTCCCGGTGAAGTAACACACGCAGAAGAGCGGGGGCTGTGCTTTCTGCACTGTCTTTTCCCCTGGGTTTTTTTTTTTGTATTTTTTTTTCCTACCTCACTATGTCATTTGTGCACTCCTGCAGCCCATTATCATAGAAAGAATTCAGTATGTCCTGATTTTCCAGTTAGTTGTTCAGCATAAATCTCACTGGGCTATGCTTATTGTTTCACTTATTATAGTTTGATTTTTCTTTTTTTTTTTTTGTATTGTCTTCCAAGGCCAACTTGGTTGGACTCTGTTAACTTAAGTGCCTGTTGGAGCAGGGCCATCTTCATTTAAAAATATCACTGGCGGTGGTTTATGCGAGACAGCCGTGTTTTGATCGCACGCGGAGTGGGTGGGCAACAGAGGAGGCGAGAGCAAACAGAATTGTTACCCAAAGAGGAAATTTGCTTTCAGGAGAATAAATTGCTTTTGTCAGTGTTTGTGCTACTGTTGAGGGCTTTCCTTGGTTTTTAAATACTAACAAACTTGAACACCTGAAAATGCTTTTTATTTCTGTAAGTTGTGAAAATTTTCCTTAAACCAAAATATTAATGCTAAAAAAATAAATCTGGTAGTTTTGAATCCCGGACAAGTCACAAATATGTGATTTCATTAAGTATACTTTGCTGAAAGGCTATGCCGTTCTCATGAATGAAGAACAGAATCAAATTACCCAAAATCCAGTTCTGAATTAAGAACATGAGTATATATTCTTAGGAAGCTCTGAGGCCTTTCCTTCTAACTTACAAAAATAGGAGCAGTGTGAAAGTTACTTTGGTAAGAGAACGGGTAAATTCTGATCGTTCTTAGCAAGCTTGAAGCTTCTGTTGAGGTCTCATGGTCTCAAGTACTCTCCTTGGAGAAAAACTTCCTTTGCTGCTTCTGGTCTTGGTAGTCCTGTTTCCACTTACGGCACCATCGTCTCCAGCTAAAATACTGAAAGCTTTCTGGGTAGTGAAGCTTTAACGGAATTGTGCACTTAATCATTTTCACTTGAGGTTCTTGGGCTTTTTGGCTTTGGACTGAGCAAGCTTTCCCAGTGTGTCTTGCGAGAAAGGAAAGGAGGTAGAAATGTGTTTTCGTGCAAACACCATTTTCATTAAAAGATACAAGACCATGGGTAGTTCCTAGGATACTGTGGGTAATAAAGATTAACAGTCTCTGCTTTAGAATACATTTCTAAAACATTGTATATTTTCCGTTTGCTCTGTATCCACAGGTGCTTTTATTTAGTGTTTAAATAAAACTCTTTAGCTATTACAGTTCTTAGTATATTAAAACTTAATCCTTAAATTAAAAGTATTCCCTTCAGAAAACAGGAAGTTTAATCTCGGAGCTTGGGTCTCGCATGCAAAGGATCTTTAATGAGAAGTGTGTGGCATACTTTTTTCGTTATTCAAGATTGGTTAATAAAATGAAAAGCGTATGAGAAGACGCTTAGTAGGTTGTGTTTAAACTTCACGCTGCATGATCAGTCTAATAATACTCTGCATGTAGTTGAAAGTGTTCCTGTGTTGAGTATGGCAGCGTTACCTGTGGGAATTTGGGAGAAATATCTGAGAAAAACTCTTTTCCTCCCCTCCTAGTTAAAAGTATTAGGAACAGGAGAGCACTTCTAAAAGGAGCGGTTGATCAGAGAAACTGTTTAATTAAAGGAAAAGTAGTGGCAACAACGGTAGGAATAAATCTTCTCAAAGTTCTAATTAGATGGTCTTAATTCTTGTGGTGGGGGGTAAAGACATTTGAAATTATGATGCTCATGTGCATATATTAATAAATAGAAACATGGCTGTTGGGGGAATTACAGCCGTGGCATGCTTTGAGGTTGTACATCACAGGTGTTTTGTGGTATATGTTTTTAAACATCCTGATTGCATTACTGGAATTTTTTTTGTAAGTATTTTTTAATATGCACCTAAGCAGTTAGTCCTGGTGACAAGCAGTAAAAGCTTTTGCCCTGCAGAGTGTGAATTAGATGACAGTGCAGCCCTCGGTTTCCTGATTAGTTGCTCAAAGCCAGGTTCAAATACGAGGTAGAAGTACTAATTAGTTTGCTCAGTAGCCTTTCTTGGACCTGGGGGAAGCGTGGTACAGAGCCGGCGCTGTTTGGAGCGCTTAGTCCCGTGGAGAGTCTGGACCTGCCTCGCCTGGTTTCTGCAGTATCTCCTGAGTCTGTACGCTGCGCTCCCAAGGAGTTCTCACTAAAATCTTTATCCTACAGTAAATGGGACAATCAGTTACTGACTTTCTACTAACTACTGTGCATATGTATTTCAAAATTCACGCGTGGTTTTAGTAGGGACTCTTTCTTCACAAATTTTGTTGTCACGTAGCCCTTAATTTTGAACATACGGTTCCACTCTTAGTAATTATTTGAAATGTTGTATTCCTGAAGACAGTTGTGTGATCCCTTGAGCCCCTGCAGTTGCTATAGTGCAGATGTACCACCTATATGCAGGTCTGAAAAAGGGTCTGTGCAGTTTGTGCATTTTGGTCGATTGCATTTGCTTCAAACTGTTAATGCTTCTGTTCCTTTATTTCCGTAAGAGTAAAATGGCTGTCTCTTCTGTGTTTATAGATTGATTTGGATACTATTGATGTCAGCAATCTCAACAGGCAGTTTTTGTTTCAAAAGAAACATGTGGGAAGATCAAAATCACAGGTGAGGAGAAGTCTAAAGCGCAAGTCTTACTTAGTACTATTTTATAGACAGTGTTAGAAACATGTCACAATTTTGTTCCTGCTGTGGAGAGGTAAGTGTTGGTTGGTTGATCATGGCTATCCACAACATTTCATTATAAAAGTATTTAAATCTCTTAAGGTAGTCAACTTACTCGATACTCAACTGGTATTGAGTCTATCTTTAGAAGGAAGGAAGAAATAATAAGTGGTTTTTTGTTTTTGTTTTTTTTTTATTTCTAGGTTGCCAAGGAAAGCGTGTTACAGTTTTATCCAGAAGCTAATATTATAGCTTACCATGATAGCATCATGAAGTATGTTTGTTTTTAAGCTCTAACTACGTGTTTTGATTTGCAAGTACTGTGTTATTTAAATGCTACAATGGTGTGCTTTAAGGTACCTTACAAAGCTACCGCACTAAGAAGAAATAGCTGTAAATATGAGACAACCACACACCTGAGTGGGAGTGTGGATTTTGCATGGGGTTTTTTAAGCGCTGGCAGTAAGCTGTAGTCATTTGCTTGTGTCTATTTTTCACTTTATTAGCAACATTTACTGTATAAGTTTCTACACTGTAAGGATGCCCTGATGTCTTGAGCAATAATTAGATTAAAATAAATATGAATGTTGAGTCCATGATTGAAAACACAAAGTGCTTTGTGTGTGTGTAGGCATGTGAGTATCATTTTTATATATGCCCCAAACTGTTAAAATTTACTCTTTATGATCCATAACCAATGAGTGCAAGATTACATAGATTTTCAGTAGCCATTTCCTATGTTTTAATTTGTATTTGTCCAGTTTCTTAAAAATTGATATCCTGTAATACTAAGTTTTGAACTCTGATTGCTGTTAGCCACTGAAACAGACTCATTGCATCCTTCCCCTGAAGCTGTAAAACCGTTAATCCTGCTTCCTCTTTACTCTCTCCTCTTTGCCACCTTCTTCTTTCAATGAGAAAAACGCAATGTAAAGATACTAAAGTGTCAAGATTTTAAAATCCCACATCTTGGCTCCTAAGCGTATTGGAGGCATGATCAAAACCGATTGAGTTATCACAGTATAATGAATTACCAACAGTCTGATGAGCTATGGTAATTACAGTGTGCACATTTTAGCCTCAGCTGGTGGTTTTTAAGGTCAGTTACCATAGCTCAGCCAATTTACTCCTTAGGTCAGAGCGGCAGAATCACTTTTTCCTTGTCTGCCTGTTTCATTGGTCGAATCAGTACTAATTGCAGTAGCTTCCTTCCAGCAGCATAAAATTCATGCTTTCACCCAGCTTTAAAATGGGCAGAAGACGAATGGGGCAGTTAAAGGCTAGCATTAAATTTATAATACATTTAATTTATCATATGGATATCAGTCCACCCTTTGCATGTGTATGGTTTCTGTTGTGGTGTAGTAACTGACAACTTTGATATGCCATTTTGAGTATTGTTTTTCTTTTCTGTAGCCCTGACTATAACGTAGAGTTCTTCCGCCAGTTTACGTTGGTTATGAATGCTCTGGATAACAGAGGTGAAGTTTTCACTATGATTTTATATTGGAGATGAAATAGTGTTGCTTGTCGTAAAACCAGAACTGTAATGTGTTTTACTCGTAGTACTTCTGCAATGTCAGTTGCAGAACAAGTATCTCTTAACCCATCTGTAGTTTGACTAGCGCTTGTGTGCTTCACTAGAAAACTTGAGAGGGTAGTTAGTGCTGTTACAGGTGTTTGGAAAGTAAACGTTAACTGCTGTGTGGCTGCTCTGTGGGAACTGATGAGTATTGTGTGTACATCTGTGACTTCATTCGGTCGAGTTGGCTATATTTAATAGTGTCAATGTGTTTAGCGTTAATTAGAAATTTGACTTTGTGAAAAAGGCATGGTGCTTTATAATGAAATAAAGCAGGTTAAGATGAGTGTTTGCTTAGGAGACTAGTTTGAATTTGTAGAAGTAAAGCACTTTTTTATTCTAATTATTCAAATTTTTCTTTAAAACCTCTTGATTTGCAGCTGCCCGTAACCACGTGAACAGGATGTGTCTGGCTGCTGATGTTCCTCTTATAGAGAGTGGAACCGCAGGCTACCTTGGACAAGTAACAGTTATTAAAAAGGTCAGGTTGTGTATTACCCTTGTCACTTTAAGTTTAAATCATTGGCTATTTTAGACAACAGGGAGTTGGGTGTTTGGAGATACAGTTACAGTTCATCTGGTAATAGCATATATTATCAGCAGCCTTCACAGTGTGACAAGTAAATATTTCACTTTTCACCAGGGAGTGACAGAATGTTATGAATGTCATCCTAAACCGACTCAGAAGACTTTTCCAGGCTGCACAATCCGAAACACACCGTCGGAACCTATCCATTGCATTGTGTGGGCTAAGTATTTGTTCAAGTACGTGATTTTCTTTTTAAAAAAGAAAGTAGGTACTGTTGTTCACTCTTCTGGTTTCTGAACCTACAGACAGAGAAATAAAATGGACACAGTTTTTTGGGGGCTGGTTTGTTTGTTTTGTTAAATGAATGTGGATTATAGCGAAAACCAGTTCTGTGACCAGGGTTTTGGGGTGGCTTTGGGTTTTTTCCTATGACAAAGATGGAAGGTCGGTTAGTGCTTGGGCCTTGCTCTAATATTCCAGAAAATCTGGCAGAGTAGTTTGGCACATGAGCGTACATTGAGATTACTTTATTCTTCACCTTCGTGTGAAGTTAATATATTTTTCAGTTTAATGCATGTATTAACAGATGGAAAGTTTGCTGGGATCTCGGAGGGTTATAAGCAACGCATTCAGTACTGCAGTACAAATACAAGGCTGGGTGAACTGTGGAGTGAGTTGTACCGAATTGTTTTCCTAAATTCATTTTTGTACTGGACATTTTGTGTTGTCAGTGTGGAATCCCCATGTGCTGAATCCAAACAATTTAAAAAGCAATGTATGAAGCAGCACTCTGATAGCAAGAATTCTAAAGTGGATATGTATCTGTTAGCTAATATTTCAGTCTTTAACCAGATGTGATGAAATTCTAGTGTTGTGTTGTTGTTCTTAATTATTATATAGCCAGTTGTTTGGAGAAGAAGATGCTGATCAAGAAGTCTCCCCTGACAGAGCTGATCCTGAAGCTGCCTGTGAGTGTGATACAAGCTGGTAGCTTTCCCTGTTACCAAAATGTTCTGGTTCAGAGGTTGTGACTTGTTTCTGTCTGTTCCTTAAGGTTAGAGAGTTCAGCTCCATTTTCTTTTAAGAGGATTCCATTTACTGTACCCTTGCGCAGTAAGAGTTTGGGGGGTGTTAACAGTAGTTTCCCTTAAAGACCTTCATGTACACTGTGCATAATTTAGTTCCCTTGTACTGCTGCTTATGCAATATTCGAAACAATTTCAGTGGGTTTTAGTTAGCTTGATGCATAGTGCATACCAGAGGTTTTTACGTGGAGAATGTGCAAACAAAAAAAGTCTTCAAAATGGCAAGTTTAATAGTTTCACCTGTCAGAACTGTGGCCCTTGTGGGTAGCCTAAAACATTATTGAAATGATTACTTCAGCTGTTGTGAAAACTTCTTAATACAGTGATAGATGGCTCACTGGCATTCTGGAGTTGGTTTTGGGTCGTGTGCGTAGAACAGCTGTGAGGAGCACAATCCATGCACTCGCTAATCACACACTCCCAGTTCACACATCCAGCTGTAGGCCGGGTGATTTAGCTGAATGGACTTGTGTCTGTTTGGAGATGCCGCTTCCCTCTGCAGCAAACGTTCTTCCCCACCTGCACAGAAACTTGAAGTGAAAAGTGAGCTTGAAGTTCAAATTAGATATAACCGATCTTCGCAGGGAGGCCTTTTCCCCCCTGTATATTTGGATTTGATGGAGTGCTTCCTTCCCTGCCACTGAGAGGCTTGTCTTTGCACTGAGGACTGAGTGATATTTGTAGTCGCTCTGCCATTTCCACTCCTAGCTGAGGGATTCCAAGGAAATACAGGGATTGTGTTTGAACTCTTCTAGCCTGAAACACTTCAGCGTTAATCTACATAGGAAATATGGTCATTTTGAGTAATGTTTTTGTAGCTCTTCAGTATTTTTCTGTAAGGACAGTAACTGTACTTTGTGTGAAGGTGAATAAGCATCATTGTTGCTTCTTTTAGATCCTTTGATAGATGCATGGACTTGGGAGAGGGAGCTTAGAGGATCCTCTGACTCTTCAGATTCTCTGAACATGAGATAGTGGTCACCAGGCAGCTTGTTCCTATGGGAAGTGCAGAGTGAAATAGCCGAGTCTTAGTAAGAGTGCTGTATAAACTCACTTAAAACACCAGCTGCCGGAATCCTTGGAAGGTGTAGCTTATTTTAAGAAAGATACCAGGGCAATTACAGGAAGGCCTGAGCTGTAGCCTCCTGTGTGCAGTGAGCAAGCTGTCCGTAGCTAGAGTCCGTGGATGCCTGTGCTGTGTCAGGAAGAGTCCGTGCAGCCTTGGTAAAGAGAAGCTGTGCCGTGCTGCGGGGCTCTGCAGAGCCTCGGAGGGAATCAGCAAACCTCTGGACAAGCACACTTGGTGTACGCTGGTTTGAATCTGCAGGGGGCACTCCAAAACCGTTGGTGAGGAAGCTGAAGGAGCTGAGCAGCCACGGGGAGAAAAAAGGATGCAGATCCGGAAGTGAATGAACTACTTAAATGACGGAGATGATAAATGGTGATTAGAGGAGTGTCTCAGATCGGGGATGGGACCAGTGCTGTTCAGCACCTGTCATTAAGCAGAGTCACTCGGAATAATAAAGATGAGGACTAACTGCAAAAAAAAAAAAAGTAGTACGATACAGAATGACTGGGCAGCGAGACATCACGTAGCTTTGGTGCGATAAATAGGAAATGATGCACAGGCTGCATTGGTGAAAGGGGGGAAATATTCACAAATTTACATATAAAGTGGTACCTACCAAATTGATTTTTCTCATTTAGTCAAATGTTAATAGATAGTTTTATGAAAATACCAACCTGCTTCTTACGAGGAATCACAATAGCAATTGCTGGATGTGACTGGGAAAGAAGCGCAAAATGAATGCCATCTGTGTGCATGGAATTTTTTTGTATAGGAATAACCAGAGGTAGGAAGCTGATTTTTTTTGTGTTGAAGTTCTAACCAAACTAAGACTCTTCATCCAGAAAAAGAGGCTACTGAAAGCAGATGGTTAGAGATTTATGAACTCACAGCATTATGTGGAGAAAATTAATAGGAAACAATTGTTCACTGTTTCTGCCAATAAAGGAATTAGGTGACATCAAGTTGAATTAGTGACTTGCAGTTGCAGAAGCAGACAGGATTAGTTGCTCTTTGTCTAATTCAGCTTTTCTTGGGTGCAGTAAAGGCATTTTATGGTCCCTGCATAATTTTGGTTATTGACTCAAAGGGAAATATTTGGATGTGGTTTTCCTTTTCTTGAATTAAATTATTGGTTAATGCTTTATTAATAGGGGAGCCAGCAGAAGCAGAAGCCAGAGCACAAGCAGCCAATGAAGATGGTGAGATTAAACGTGTTTCAACTAAGGAGTGGGCTAAATCAACTGGATACGATCCAGTTAAACTTTTTACTAAGGTATCTTCTTTACCCCCGATAACTGTCTTTATTTGAAGTGTATGAGGTGCTTTAAAGTTATGTCAAAACCCTGTGTGGACACTTAATGCCAGCCATCAATGATGCAGTTATGTTATGACTTCCACCAATTTTGCTGTAGTGTTGGTATTTACAACACTTGCATCTTTTATGCCATTCCTTTTGCAGATGACTTCAGCAGCTTGTCCATACTGTACAGAAAAAACCATTTGAATTACTTTTAATATGAAAAGGTAAACTTGAACTCTGTAGGAGTTTCACTGGGCATAATTAGAACCAATCTGAGCACGTAAAAGCTATCAGTCATCTGCTGTAATCAGCCTCTAGGAAAAGAAAATACCAACTGGTTTAGGAGTTTTCTTTCTAAATAGTTCCTGAAAGTGGATAAGTAAAGGAAATGAGTATAGAATATAATTTGGATAGGTAATAATAACTTATTTGGAAGTTCATTGGCGTGTCAGTGCGAATATCTCAGGGAGAGCTGTAGTGATGATGTCAGCGGGCACGTGAACCTGCTGTTTGGATTATTGTTTCTTGATTATTTTTTTTTACTTTACACCCCCCAAGATTAATCAGAGCTGTGTCTGCTTTATGCAGTAATTGTTAGAGAATGGGAAATAAGAAGTTTTTTTGAATCTTTCTTTTTTCCTGTGGAGTTTGATTTTTATTTATATGGTTGAAAATGCTTCCAAGAGCAAAACCTCGTAAATCTAATGCTGATTTATCAATTTCACAACAGATGTAAAAATAAAGCATGTCTCTTTAACCCTCTCATTTTAATGTTTTGTGTGTGGTGGGTTTTTTTTTTTTTAATGTTTCCTAGCTTTTCAAAGATGACATTAGATATCTGCTGACAATGGATAAGCTGTGGAGGAAAAGAAAGCCTCCGGTGCCACTGGACTGGGCTGAGGTACAAAATCAAGGTAATTGTCCCTCCTCCCACTTTGTATTTGTAAGTCATACCTGCTGTTGGTTAATGCATCTCTGGGATATGCACATTTTCTCACTGGCACAGTTGAGTACTGATAATGAACATGTTAATTCGATTCCTGAAGATTTTAAAATTTTCTCTATATAGAGAACGTTTTTTCTAAAACTGTTCTGCAGTTGTTATTTTAGATAGTCGGTATTCGCTGTAGAAAACTCGCGTTTCACAAAATTACATGTCAACTTGTTCTAGGAGACCTTACCATAAGTACTGATACATTTATCTCTGAAAGCTGAGTTTTGCTGCAAATTTACATTTGCTGTAATTCGTGCATGTCTAGGCGATGGATATCAGCATAGCTATAGTTGCAGACTTAAATGTAGATTTGTTGTAAAATGTTGGGGCTACTGTAATGTAAGGATATTGTTCTTCAATTTAAAAAGTATTCAATTTTTCTGAAACTGGAAAATTCTTAGCTCTTTGAGAGGACTTCTGTGGGATTTATAAGTATTCCTGATCTTGATTTTTTTTTTTTTTTTTCCCAAAGAGAAAAGCACATCTGACCAGCAAAATGAATCCTCTGCAGTCTTGAAGGATCAGCAGGTTCTCGATGTGAAGAGCTATGCACACTTATTTTCAAAGAGTGTTGAAACCCTGAGGCTTCACCTGGCTGAGAAGGGTGATGGAGCAGAGCTTATATGGGATAAGGTTAGTTTGCCAAATACCTAAGAACCAGTTATACTGTACATATATAGTAGAAATATTAATTGGACTCATTCAGTTTCATTCCAAAATAGCACTACTTAGAACAAAGATGCCTATAAACAACTATATATTTTAAACACTATATTTTGCAACTCGCTGAGTGTAAGGATTAACTATTGTGATTAAAAGTAACAATTCAGCAACTTTAGAAAGCACAAATTTTTATTTTTGAAAATGCTTTAGTAATGCGGCTTCCAATTCTTCCTTTTTCGCATTCTGTAAAACATGCTCTCGTACAGTGGTTTGTAGCTAGAGTTCTGCTGAGTTGTACATAGTAATTACCTCTGGTGATAGGTATGTGATATATTATGAGTTTTGCTGAAGAAAAACAAGAAAAGAATTTTCTCTTTTAGTGCCAGAGACAGTGTAATCTTCCTGCAGTCAGTTGTCATTTGGCATAAGAAAAAAAAGTAGTTTGTAAATATAGGGAGGGGCAAAATAGTAAAATAGTATCACAACAGATAGTTAAAAATACCACTTTCTGAAACACCAATTTTTGACACTGAGCATAAAACACTTTAAGATTTAGGGTTTAGACATTATTTTGAACGTACAGGGCATTTTATTAATACTAATATGCTAATTTACTACTGAAATACCAAGTACAATTTCTAAATGCCTGTATTTAAAGTATTACTGCTCTGTCTAAACACATCATCTGAACAAGGAGGTATATTGGCTTTGAAGTGGAATATTGTACAGACTTTTTAAAAATTTTCTGCTCTTAAGGTTTTAGGACCCATATGTTGCAAACTTTTTCCAATGACTAATCTGATTTTTAAATACTTTTTGTCTTAACTTCTTGTCAGGATGACCCTTCTGCAATGGATTTTGTCACTTCGGCTGCCAACCTCAGGATGCACGTTTTCAGTATGAATATGAAGAGCAGATTTGATATCAAGTGTAAGGATAAAACATAACATCGGTTTGTTTAAATAACAATCTAAACTTGGCATTTTCATTTACTTAAAAATCTCTATCTTCTTGCTTATTTTGCAGCAATGGCAGGAAATATTATCCCAGCTATAGCTACTACTAACGCAGTAATAGCTGGTCTGATAGTGCTGGAGGGCCTGAAGATTCTATCAGGAAAAATAGATCAGTGTAGAACGGTAAGTGAGAATAAGATACTCAGGTTTTGTTATTTATTATTTGTTTAAAAGTCACATTTAACCTGCTTTGACTGTTGGGTAGTTTTACTGCCTCTCGCTTGTTGCTTCAGTAGATTCTGAATGTGCTGGGAACTTCCAGCCACAATGAAAAGAGAAGTGGAAGTTTCAAGGATCGTTAAATTCCTCTGATTTAATGAAAATTGGCTGCTGGATAGGAGAGGGGAGCAGACTGGCATCCCTTGAAACATGGTTGTGTCCTGTTACAGACCCACTGGGCAATGCTGGTCAGTCAGCGCAGGTGTCAGCGCGCACCGGCTGCGATGTGCGCTGCTGTTCAGCAGGCATGCCAAGGGGGATTAGGGAGCAGGACAACCTGGGAGGCTAAGAGAATAAATCTCTAGGAAAACAGGTTTTATCAGTGCTTTTACTTACAGAAGAACGTGTTTTATTCTTGTCTGTCCTCAAGATTTTTCTGAACAAGCAGCCAAACCCCAGAAAGAAGCTATTGGTTCCTTGTGCTTTGGATCCACCAAATCCTAACTGTTACGTGTGTGCAAGTAAGCCAGAAGTGACTGTGAAACTTAACGTACACAAAGTTACCGTGTTAACACTCCAGGATAAGGTAAACCTTGAATATTAGCTACAGTTTTCATTTTCATTATTAAAGTTAGGGGTTTGTTCAGTATATTTTGACTGAACGTCAGCTGTTTATATTTGCTCTACATTGCCTGTTTCTCTCAGCTGCAAGATGAGCTAGATCAGCCAGTTTGCTGCTTGCTCGTGTGTGCTTGTCTGTCTTGTGAAAGAATGTTTGTATTTTCTAAGTTTTTTGTGGTTTTAAAGCCTATTCATACCTAACAGCAAAAACCTAAATTTGTATTTCAGTTGAATAGTTCAGTAGCCAATATTACAGTTACATAGTCACAACTGCTTTGTAATTTTGTCATTTTGTGAAGTATTCTAAAAAACTTCTCAGCATATCTGAACCTGCAGGTTTCAGACAGCAAAACTATAATTATTGTGTTCATAGCAGTGGAAAAAAAACCCTACAGCATTTCAGCAGATGCCTGAACATGAGCCAGGATAAGAAAATCAATATAATTCAAGGTTCTGTCTTTTGTAAGTGTTTTTAAGTCAGATATTGATTAAATAATCCTATTCCTCTTTTCAGATAGTGAAAGAAAAATTTGCTATGGTAGCACCAGACGTACAGATAGATGATGGAAAAGGAACCATCCTTATCTCTTCAGAAGAAGGAGAAACAGAAGGTATGCATACTGAAGCTTTTTAGATAAAACTAGGAGGAAACTAGGATATACAGAATGGCGGTATAGCAAATGTTCTAGTGTTCATCCTGTAGACTAATATTTGAAGAGAACTGGATTTGCAGGTAATTTAAGTGGCTTCAGAATAGTTAGCAGTATTGTCCACAAGCCTGCACGTCCAGTTCAGCTTTCCTGTATAAAGTACTTTTCACCTGGAGTGTCAGGATTCCTTTCCAGAATAGGTATTCAGCTGTAAAAGTGCACCGGTTACTTTCCTCTGTTTGCAAGTCCTGTTCCTTTTCTTGCTCCTAGATTGTGTTCTTTTTATGATGCTTGTAGACACTATTGTAATATAAATATTATCTCCAAAATGTTCCTAAATGTAATAATAGTGAAGTGCTTGAACGTGATGCATAAGGGGTAAAGAAGTCAAAAGTAAGTAGTTTTAATTCCCAATAGGCTTATATGTCAGCTTTTACTTTAAATATAGCTAATAAATGTTAATCTTGTGTTTCTACATAAAACTTCTGGAGTACTTATTTCGTCATATTTAATCAGGTGTAAAGAATCTTTATATAAATAGCTTGTATACACTTCCATTTTTCACTGTTTTTGTAGCAAATAACCACAGGAAATTATCAGACTTTGGAATTCGAAACGGCACTCGACTACAAGCAGATGACTTCCTCCAGGACTATACGCTGTTAATCAATGTGCTTCACAGGTAAGGACTCGGAAATTGTTTTGTGTTTACGTGTAGAACAGTTCCACGGGGAATTTCCAACTCAAAATTTTAAACTCGTGAGTAAAGCTCAAACATTAAGCTGCGGAAAGAAAATACAGAGGTAAAAGAGGAATTGTTACTTTTTGATGAATTTACAGAGTTAAGGTTTTTTGGGTTTTCTTTTGGTTTGTTTTTTTGTTGTGGCTTTGGGGTTTTTTACAACAGTAATTGGAAAAAGCTTATTTGAACAGTGTAAAACCCAATTTATTTTGGGGCAGCCAATGAGAGAAACTGCCATTTAAAAAGAAGAAAAAGGGGAGGTGTGTTCCAAAAAACTCCCCAGCCTGCTGGGGTTGTAGGTGCTCTGCTTGACTACCTGTGTTGAGCTACAGCAATGCAAATAGAAGTCACTTTGAAATGATTGGGGTGCGTATTTAACCCGGGATAAGTAATATACATATTATATACGGTAAATGAACACACTGCACTTTCTGTGAGAACAGGAGTGTGACATAGAGGAAGAAAGCTAAGTTCAGGGAATGATTTTTCTCATTCCGAAACATTTTAAGTCGTGGCACTGAGTAGAACAGAGTTTATATGGACAAAGCATAAATTATAAAGGAGGACTGAACAGATTTTCCTCCTTTTTTTTAAATACGTTTTTCTTATTTTGTCATACTTGCAGAGTGCTCTAGCACTTGAATACATACTTTCTTTGTGAAAAAGGCAGTTTTCTATTTTCACCTGGTTGTTTAAAAGCATACGTATTTTTCTGCAGTGAAGACCTAGAAAAAGATGTAGAATTTGAAGTTGTTGGTGATACCCCTGAAAATGTTGGCCCTAAACCATCAGAACCAACATCCAAGAACATTACCAATGGTAGTGACGATGGAGCACAACCCTCAACATCAACAGGTAAAATAACAGTAATCAATAGTAAATAAAACAACAGTCTTTCAGTAGTGCAGCCCAATTAAAATAGTTGTCTTCAGTTTTATGACTTAACTTTGCCCACGTGAAATAAAAGGCATTTAAGTTGCCCCTGTGTATAAATGTAATATTAATTAGAAAAATGCACATTTACAGTTGTTACAAAATGCACATTCAAGATTGCTACAAAGGTTTACAGTAAATACGCCTTCAAATTACATTATTTAACTCTCGAGGGCTTGGTGGGGTGTAAGCTTAAGTGCGTTGTTTGCACTGTGGTTGAAATAAAGTTAGGCCCATTTTATCCGACAGTCACGCTATTGCTTGACAAGAAAGAATCAACCAAATTTGTCACTTTCTCCCTGCAGATTAAAAATTACTTTGTGGATGTCTTTGATTGTGTTTCATTTTGTTAATTTAAGAAGAGGTTTTTGTTATCTGCTTACAAAATAATTATTTTTCACCTGTCACCTGTCTTTATCTGCTTACAAAATAATTATTTTCCATCTGTCGAGCAAAGCATGGCAAGAAAATGGTATTTGCTATCCTGGAAGAAGTGCTGTCACCTTCCTAATGCAGAGTGTTTCTTTGAGCATACTCAGAATAGTTTAACTTTAATATGCGATGCTTAAGCACTGGAAGCTAATGTACTGGGAACATCATACTGCTTTTTAGGGATAGCATATGAATCTGAATACTGGTGACAGATGTAAGTTATATATCGATCTTCAGTTCTGCCTTGCACCCTTGGATGGTGTTCCTCTGCCTGTCAGATGTCCTATTTAAGATATGTGCACAAGTGTGTAGTCGCTTCCACCTCCCTCTTCTTTCAGGGGACATTAAATGCTAAGACCGTTGCTAAAACTGATTTCAAATTACATATATATATGTACACATTAAAAAACCCCACCTAGCATGAAATTAGTTTTTACAGTGGATTTGTACTTCAAAACAAACCCAATCCACTAGCTGTGTTGAAAGCTCATGTTTGGTTCTCTTTTCCCTTCGCTGTGCTATCCATTGTTATCCTTTAGCTCGTTAAGTCTGCTCACCCCTCCACTCCTACTCCCCTCTCTTTGCGTGTTGGCCCCCTCGGGGAGCGGGGCTTCCAGTGGGAGTTCTGTTGAGTGCACAGTGAGTGAAAGGAGAGGCTGGACTACAGCTGGGGGGATGTAAAGGTTCTTTTCTCAAGGACTGCTGCAGATGATGGCATGCAATTCTGCTGGTTTGTCCCTGGAAAAAACAAACAAACAAAAAAATCCCAAAAAGCAAACAGAAAACAAAAAAACAAACAAACAAAAACCCACAAAAAACCCCATGTTAACTAATGCATTTCCTGGTTTTTTGGGTTATTGCAATATTTCCCATACCTCTAGTGGAAAGGGAATAACACTGAAAAGCCTATTTTATACTGATTTCAGAGAAATTCAAAATCCTCTTTCAGTTGAATGATAACATGGATAAAGAATGCTCCAAGGTGTATTTGTCCTATTAGAGACATTCTTATTTTTACGTATGAAATTTGGGTTGAGAGTATAGGCTATCTTTACAGTACCCGTTTGAATGAAAAGCATATATTTTTGCAGCTCCAGATCAAGACGATCTATTGATTGTTGATTCTGAAGATGAAGGTACTTCGAGCAATGTTGAGGATGACATGGAAAACAAAAGCCGCAAGAGAAAACTAGAAGACAAAGAGGGCGTCAGTGCAAAGAGAGCGCGCTCTGAGCAGACAGAAGAGCAAGATGAAATCATAGCGTTAGACTGAACGTGCAAATGCCCCTTGACAAAACAATTCAGATAAAGTAATACAGTAACAGCATATTATGTTGGGATGTGAAAAATGTCCAGAACTAGGCTAATTTTAAGGCCTTTGTTCCAAGTGAATACCAGACCACTGGCTTAAATAATTTGTGTCTGTTTCTCTTGATGATAAAGCTCTCAATAGACTCTTTCAGAAGTTTTTCCATATTAATTCCATATATTAAATATAGTAGAAACATAGTTTATAATACTTACAGATAAGTATTTGCTTAAACAGTCATGAAAAAAGCATGTTATTTTTGTGTAAATACCTTTTAGGTATAATTCAATAGGACAAAAAAAACCTACTCTCGTTTAGTGAAGGGTCATCATCTGATGCCCTGATTTTAAGTAACTATGTTTTTATTTTTTGCTTGAAGAAAAATATTTCTAGCCTAGTCCTAAACATTTTTCACACCCTGAACAAGTAAAGAAGAAAATTCAATAAAGCAAATTAGTGCCATGTTTTAACAGTGTTCTTAAACTTCAGCTGGCACTATGTACATTACTGTAAAACTGTTAATTTACTCAAGTTTTTCAGCTCGTACTGCCTGGTATGTCAATGTAAGAAGCAAATTTTTGTGTATTGTTACAGTTTCAGGTTATTTATATTTGATGTTTTGTAAACTCAGATACTACGACTATACTGTACATCTGATGGACCAAATAAATGACATCTGAAATACTTGCTATATTTGCTTGCACAGTCCAAGTTTATGCTGATTTATGGGATTTTACAATGTATAGCCTTCAAAAATTACTGTATTATTTTCATTTTTCTAAACATAACCTAGTAGTACAGAACTTAAGCTTCACTTGTTTGAGGTGAAAGGGGAATTTTTTTAATAAAACTTTTGTGAATGTTTTTTTTTTCTTGGACAATCAGTTATTGGCCTCTTCAGTTGGAGCGTTCGCACCACCGCACGCGTGCTTCCACCGCTGCCCCACCACGCTCAGAAAGAAGCAAGCGCTGCCAAACAGGACAAAAGTGCGGTGTTAAGAATGGGTATCTTAAAACCTGCTGCATTCGTTTAACTGTTTTGGTACCTCTCAAAACTATCAGTGCTGATTCTTTGACCACACTAATCAGCCACTTCTGTCACTGTACCGAAGCGACTTTCCGACTTTGTGTGGGTGAACTAAAACTCCTGTTCATAGCTAAGTGTGCAGAGTTAGCCTTACTGAGCAGAGGAATTGAGCCAACAGCATTTATTCTCTTAAGTTTGCAAAGTGGGTGAATTTTAAACCAGATGTTAACTGTATGGAAGGAGAATGTGAAAAAAAAACCCAGTGCCTTTTGGTTCCTGCATCTGTGTCTGTCTGGTAGGAAGGCCAGCTTGTCACCAGGGTGAAATTGCCCGTGCGGTGCAAAACTATGATTCCACAATGCAATTAATGTTTTATCTCTTCTTTCAGGTAGTAATAGTCATATGCAGTGGCTTGTTTGGAGGCATAGTACACCGCTGAGAAATGAAATCCTTTTGTTAGTTGCTGCTTGGCCAGCAGGAGTGAAGACTGAGAGGTGAAGATGTAAGTAAGAGCTGTTGGAGAAAGGATTTTCAGTGCTGCAATGGGAAGCTTTTGTAATTCTTGCCATAAACAGTTCAAGCACTAGAATTTAATATGTCTGATTATGTCTTCCAAAACTTAAGGCCGATGTATTCTTTTTTTAAGCTTTACTAAAAATAAAATTACTGGTTTATTATAAATTAGTTGTCAAATAGCTTGTTACCTGTGTAGTAAAGATGTGCTGCTCTTTGTGACGTGACAGAGCTTTACCTAAGCTGGTGGCACAGGGAATGTGTCCAGGACAGGATCACACTGTCTCACTACCTGAGAAATGTCCCTGCTTGTGCTGGTCAGTGTACAGGAATTTAGCTTTCCAACTTTTTTTTTAATTACTTTAAGCGTAGGGGCTATAATTTGTGTAACTTGATTGCATTAGTTTTACCGAAGTTGAGAGTGTTCATGACTTGTAAGTTGAGCGGTGTATGAGCTGAGCTGAAATAACGTGCAATCAAGAGAGTGTGGGCTATTCGGTCTCCCTGGCTTCCAAGCCTTCGTCAGGTGACGGAACTCATGTGACTTCTTAAAATATTTGGGATGTTGCTCTCTAAGAGGATCGTGGTACTAGTCTCTCGGGGCAGTAGACAGCTCTCGGGAAGGCCAGGGTGCAAAAATGTTCAGCATCAAGCAGGCATCGTGTCTTCGCTGGGGTACCGCTGCAGGACACTGCTCAGGTCCGGTTTGACAGAAGCATTGAGTAATTTTAACGATGCATCATCATTTGGTTTGCAGCATGAAAGGTTGTTGAGAATGTAACGACATAAGCAATTACATCCTGATGTCATTAGGAGCTGTAATTGTGCTGCTTTTGTCTGGGTAGCAAGTAGTTAGATAGCAAAACATGCTCCTAGATCCTTCCTGGAAAATACTGTGAAACACAGCAGTTGGATGGCAAAAAATGCTCCTAGATCCTTCCCGTTAAATACTTCCAAGTGAATGATTTTTAATCTTTTCTTTCCAGAGGCAGCTTCCACGGAACATAATGGCAGGTCACGTAGCATCAGCTGTTCTGTTCGGTTCTTGTTAAGTTTGGCAATACTGAATGAACCGCCACAAGCACAAACTGCTGCTGTGCGAAATGAAAAACTGCTTTTTCCGAACTGATGGAGTATGAATGTCCTGAACTGCCTACTAGTCACCACCACTCATCATCAACACGGTGTCAGCGTAGAATTTTCTAACTTAAACTTTCTCTTGCCCTTGAGAGCAAATATTAAGCTTTCAAGTAATTAAAAAAAAAAAAAAAGGCAAGCCACTTTTCAACTGGCCATTTATTCAAGTCCTAATAGCAGTAATATTGATGTGGAAGGAAGCGTAGTTGGAAGACACAAGATTTAAATGCTAAAATGGAGGAGAAATCCTTCCACTGCCTTAGCTTAGCAACTCTGATGCTCTGTCTTCACTAACAATTTTTGAGCCAGGCTCATTAAATCAGTCTAGAAATTGCTCCTTGCAGTGATACAAACAGCATTCCCTACTTGGTTGTTTATACTGATGCAAATTTCTGTAACACAGATAAGCTTTTCTGCCTGCTTTTCGTAGTAGCAGTTAAATCATTCCCGACGCTTGTTTTTTTTTATTTACTTGGTGAATTTGAGTGCCAGGTATGAAAAGGACAAGAAAAGTAGTGGAATGTTTTAGCGTAGTTGAACGCAGCTGAGAGTAGAGTGTCTGTCCTTGTGTGCTCTCAGTTCACTGTCCCTTTTCTGCTGCGGAGCATGGAAGGAGTATTGGCCACCATTGATACACCAGAGTTAACTAGAGGTTCATTAAGCTGCTCTGAGTTACGGTGAAGAGATTTGTAACAACTTTCCCACAATCTTATTGTTTAAAAAATGCGGAAGTGCAGCCTCTCTGATCCTCTGAGCATCTCGAGAATCGCCCTGAAGGGGCAACTGATAACCATTCTGGAGAAAGAACTTTTGGGGCCGTGATGGCAGACAGCCTTCTAGCAGCCTGGTTCCCAAAGAGCGACTTTAACACGTGGGGACCCATTTAATGTTCGTAGTAGTTCCAGGTGACATTTTAATTTTACTTTATGAAACCATTTCATTGCTGACCCGCAGAGAGGTGTGTGCATTCCTGGTCTGCCGGCTCTGACAGTTGGCAAGCGCATTGATGTGCCATTTCAAGTTCTGACCTTTACGACCAAGATCTCTTGCTAACCATTTATTAGATCTCAGAAGATAAAACAGGCTTGTGTTCCGTTCATTGATACCAGTGATAGCTGCTTCAAGCCTTCTCTCTACTGCCCCAAAATTTTAAATTGGGATTAGAATACTGAATAAACGCTGAATTAAGGAACATAAATTTGAGGTGGTTCCCTGTGTTCGGTTTCTGCCTATAGGTAGGGATATGTTCTTTCTTCTCTTTGCAGCTATAAGGACAAGAAGCCTTCAATTTTGTGCATCTGGAATACTGAACATGCGAGAAAGCAGAAACTAGGGTCAGAGTAATACAATATACCTTACACAAGCCAGTCGCTTGTTTTTCGCTTGCCTGAGACGATTTCTGGGCTGGCGTCTGAGCAGGATGGTTACAGAGAGCGTATACCCGCAGGCACAGGAATAGGTGGGGAAGGCAATTCAGTGCTTTGGTTTGGAGGCCTTGATTCTTCTTTAAGGAAGGAATGGGATGAAGTAAGTAAATGTCCTCCTGGACAGAGCTTTGTATCTGTTTGTATTAAGAGAAGAAAGTTGCTGTTTTGATATATGTCATTATCTCTGTCTTCCTCATCAGCACACTTCTCCACTCTCACGAGAAGAAGTGAGAAATCTTCAGGATGATTTCCTAAAGAAAAGATACTTCCGGAATTTCTCTGCCAGTCCTTTCCTTTCCGAGCACGAAGCAATCGCACCCGTGATCAGAAGGCCACTGCAATTCTACAGGTAAGTGGCTGTAGATAAGGAGAGACAGACCCACAGAAGTGCTGCTGCGGCAGCACGCAGCATTTTTAGGTGCGGTACTTGCACACCTACTTGCTGGTGCGGCTGTAGGCAAGTCCACACGGGAGTTTGCTGCATTTTGCATATCTGACCAGTGATAACTGGAGGCAGCAGGAGCATGCTGGGGAAAAGAGGGCGGCTAAGGTGCCTAACTAGGAGCTGAGGAAGCTGCTAGGAGCGGTGGGTATTACAAAAGGGACGGGGAGAAGGTGGTGTGTAGGTGGTCCTGGAGAGAATTGAAAACATTCTGCCAGAGAGAGGAGCACCAACAAGGCTGTTGAGGGATGTGGGTGGGTATGGTGGGAGGAACCTGGAGGCGCCGCGCGTAGAGGCTGGGGACTGGGCTAAGTCCTGTGCAGCAGCAGAGCTCTGTGGGACAAAGGGCTCGTGTCCTTGGTGTCAGGACTGCGCGTTACCGGGGGCTGGAGAGGAGGTTACAAGCTGGAGAAAGTGAAGGATGCGGAATACAGACCCGGAGGAGACCAGCCTTCGTTAGTTCCGTTGCTTATGGAACAGCTCTGTACTTCTTGCAGATTTGTTCATTATTTTCAGTTAACAAGTGTTATCTCTATAATACCATTTTATATGGAAAATACTATGAAATGTAAATGTAATCGGTCATCTCAACAAACCAACATCCTCTTTCTCCCAAAATGATCCTTCTCATCGTAGCTGAAGCGCGTTGTATCGTCGGGGCAGGAGGTCACTGCTCGTCACCTGCCTCGTGTGTTGAAGGGGTAGAAGAGGTGCAGACAGTCAGTCTGACACTTCCCTCCAGCGGAGAGCCCGCTCTGGCCCTCACGCCGTGTTTCTGTGGTTTGTTGAAGGCACTAATGCCATCTGATGTCTGATGGTTTGCAGTATTGCAAATCAGAACTTTTAGCACATCGAGATACATTTTAGCTCTGTAGAGTCCCAAGTTTGTTTTTATATTTCCAAGTCTCTGAAATGAGAAGTTATACAACCTAAGACCTCCTTAAAAGGACTAAGTAGGCGCACTGCTAACTGAGCTGGCCAACTAAATTATGTATTTATGCAAATGGAGTGCCCACTATTAAGCTAACTGATTGTGTTTGGATACACAGCGATTATGTCCTGGGGCTGCAAGGCAGTATGACTAAGGCCACGGGCAGTCTCCAAAGTACGAGCCAACAAAATGCTTTGGCCAGAAGTGTTATTTTCTGAAATGTGCAAGAGAAGCGGAAGCTGAAACTGTAAAAGAAATAAGATACGTAAATGGTGTATTAATCGTAAGTGCTTGGACATATGTTGTCTGTCTAACCCAGCACGTTCACAAAGTGCCTGTTGTGACTGGAATTTTACAGGGTCTGTCCCAAGTTGTATTTGTGCAGCACAGTGAATAGCTGCATTCGCAATGAATAAGAAGAATGTAAAAAATGTTAAATAGTGGTTTATTGCAGATTTAGAATGAGAAATGACCTGTAAGCCTGCAGAGTAGTGTTAGTCAAAAATACTTTAAATAGTTGTCCCTAGCGAAGGTAGCCATTCAAATACAATGTGTTCTGTCTACCAGAAGATGGTGCCCTAAAACACATTCATTAATCCCAATTTTTAACAGCTGTGATCAACTGTAAATGAGTATTTTTAAAAGCATGTCAGAGCAAGGTGACTTGCAAAAAGAATCACCCGAGACCAAATACATATTAACATCCAAACTTTGTATTCAAACAATCTTGCTTAAAGTTATCACAACACACATTAACGCACAGGACTCAAACAAGCAAAACAAAGCATCGTAAAACGCAATACAGCTACCGCTTCAAAGAAAATAAAAACTTTGGTCCTCCCTACCAAAATAAAAACATTTCTCAGGATAATTTTTTGTATGAATTTCACAAGATTTTTCTGTTTTGTTTTTTTTAATCGGGCTTAAAACAGGCCAGAGAAGAATAATAATCATTACATTCCTCACCCAGAAACTAATTTTAATGCTGGAAATGAGAACAGTGAATCCCTGAGTAATAGTAAGTCTTATTTACCTTGTGGACTTCAAGGTATAATTTCACTGTTTTCTTAATGCAGAGGGAGGGAAATTGCAAAAAATCAGGTAGCATCCAACTCAAGAAGCAAATCTGCAGGGCAGCTTCAAATTGTTCAACTGATGAAGTGAGACAAAGAGCTCCCTCCTGCATCATGTCAATAAACCCGCGGCTGATACAACACGTGCCGCAGCGCGAGTCGGTGGGGTTTTTGGCTTTGTCTTCAATAGGGCTAAAATTTCACCGGTGAACTCTTGCGTTTACAGATTCCCTGCTTTGTGGGTAATAAACCGTTAGCAACTGGGGGAGCCGAGATCCCCAGCAGACCGTCGGGTCTCCCCGCCCGTTGGCTCGGGCAGCCTTTCCTTGAAGGCGCTGGCAATTAGCAGACCCAGGAGTGCGCTCGCTGCCTGTGAGGCTGGACCAGCTGATCCTCACAGATCAATAACTCCACCTGGCTTTTCTGCTGCCTGTAAGTCTTAGACAAAGGAGTTTATTTAACAGAAGCAGCTGGCTTTCCTTAATGTCTGATTTACTGATATCACTTAAAATCAGGTGTTAGGATTAGCACACCGAATTAAGTTCAGCTTTTATAATACTCTATGACAGCTCTTAGTTGTGCGGGTCTTTTTGCAATATATACACTTTACTGCTGGTTGTTAAATTAAGCAAATACGTTTAAAATAAAGCGGGGAGAAAAACACGTCAGGACTGTCAAGCTGTAACCTCCCAGTACTTTGGTTTTTCTCTTATACAACCGTACAGAGAACGATGGGGGTACTTATCTCTGCAACAGCAGCTTTGACTCCGCGCTTTTTGTTTGCGCAGCCCGGCACATATGGTCCTCTTGGAGAAAGGCGGCGGTGCTCGGGTGTGCTGCGTCCCACTGCAAACACAGTTATTGCACCCACGTGGGGTACATCTGCGGCCACAGCGGGGATAAACGGTACGTCCAGTACGTGTGGGACACAAGTCACAATGTACCGGCGAAGAGCGGGTCCACGGTATCGCCAAGATGGGAACAATGTGCAGGGACGCGCTGGGCCTGGCTTTGAGGGTTTTACTTGCTGAGCAGAAGCTTTCGACAGGAAAAGTGATTTTTACCATTTGATCCACATTGCTTACTAAAAAGGGCTGTTTCCTTAGATTCCCCAGATTCTCTTGGTCCCCCGTACGTTTCTCCCGTGAGTTCATACTCAACAAAGCATGAGCTTTAACAACTTACGTACCGAGAGGTTTACTGCAGAAACTTGCTACCTGCTGGCAGCAGCATAGAACCCTGCTGGAGCAAGGGCAGATTTGTGGCTCAGAAGGACAAACCTACAGAAGGACAACAAGCTCCTGCCGTAGCTTAATGCTTCTGACTCCGCGCAGCATCGGCTCTGCGGTTCCCACTGTAAAGACAGCGGCTCAGAACGCTTCCGAGCACACGGGCAGGGCCTCCCAAAATGTCCTACCCACTCTCTCAGATTAGTCGTAAAGTTATCTAGTGTTGTAAAGTTTAAAAAAAAAAAAACAAACAACAAAAAAACCCCTCCTTAAAACAGAGTAAATTAATTTTTCTTTACATGTGCTCTGTTGGACCAAGTTCACAGGTAGTCCAGGAAGCTCTCCCAGGTTCTCAGGAAGACAACCTTAGAAAAACTGGCAGTAAGTAGTTCAAAGTCAGTAACGGGACAGAGCGTCCCAGGACGGGCCCCAGGGAGGACGGGGGAAGGCGCTCTGCACCAGCACGCTGGAAGGCAGCGGCCCGTGAGACACCGGCTGCCCCAGGGGGACTCTGAGCAGGGGTCCCAGGCGGGTCGACGAGGGCTGACGTGAGCGGCGCTTTCCACGGGCTCTGCGGAAGGACCCTCTCGTCGTTCCCGGCGGGTGCGCGCCCACGCTACGTGGCTGACAGCACAGTTTGCCTCTTTGCTGTCAGCTTTACCAGAAAGCCCAAGGCTTGAAGGGGACGGGGACTTTGAGTGCTGCTTTGGTCCGGGGGCACGTCTGCTGGAAGCTTTCCCTGGTGCTGCCGAGGGCCGGCGCCGCGTTAGCTGGAGCAGCGATGGCGCACACCAGGATGCGCGGCTGCCAGAGGCGCTTTCGACCATCGCATGCCTGCGGACGGGAGCGGAAACGTAACTCGTTCCACACGCAGCGAGCTGCAGGAGCACGTGGTGACGGCTTGCTTAGGAGACCGGCAACCGAGCAATGGGAGATGCGGAGACGCAGGAGAATGGAGCAGTCGGCTCCCAGGAGCTCGCACCGACAGCGGACCACCTCTCCCACGCCTCGAGGATTTGCTTTTCAGGTCCGGCTCCGCACATTCACCTGGTTTGTTGGTTTGTTTTTTTCCACTTGCCACCCCTGCACACGCAAACAGACAGATTGCCAATCAATTGCCCGCCACAGCTGGGGACATTTTGAGTACACAGTTGCTTATAATGTTTAATTAGGTATGATAACAGGATAAAACGTTCTTGGCAGGGCAGAGTGCCGACAGCTTGAACCCGCAGTGCATTTCCCTGCTCGGCACCTTCCATGGGGGGACGCCGCTCAGGTGCCTCCTGTCGGGGTTTCGTCAGCATTTCTGCCACCAGCTCCGGCCGTCCTGGGGGATTTGCAGCTTCGGCGCGGAAAAGTTTAGGCTGGGGTTCCGCAGGGGAGGCCTGAGCTCGGGAGCCATTTCAGGGGTGTTTTCCGACAGCCTTTATCGTGCGCGTGGGGACGTGAACGGCAGGCGCGGAGTGACGCGCAGGGCAGCGTGCTTCGTTTAAACTCGTGTCAGTGCAGATGGCTTTAGGCCACGGTACGTTCATCATCTGTCTTGGTGCTGCCGGTTAAAAAAAAAAAAAA
>VZSF01002557.1:351319-509601 GCA_013398295.1 Chionis minor | reverse complement strand
GTGGGGCTTTTTTCTCTGGTTGTTTTGCCGCCCTCAAGGTCAGCCAGGGGAGAGGCACTCGAGGGGGCTCCCCCAATCCTTTCCCGGGCGGTGTCAAGCCAGGTTAGTGCGGCTTAGAAGGGGTTGGGGGGCAAAAATAAAACCCAAACCCCCCATTTTTTTCTTTGTTTCCCCCTGCGGAAGCTTTGCCAGAAAAGAGAAGACTGGCAGCGCACGTGTTGCTTACTATGTGTCTTTAGGGCGGAAAAAAACTGTAAAGGAGGCAGGTTGCGTCTTGGAGCTCGAGAGATTTGCTAAAAATACGGGGAGGTTGGTTTCTGTTTTTTTTTCTTTTCTTTCTAAACTAAGGGAACAGTGTGTAACCGTGGGATATTCTTTTAGCTTTTGCCACAATCTGTTTTATTGCTGCCTGTTAAAAAAAAAAGCTGCCGCCGGAGGTGTGCACCTGTCGCTCACTTGTTGTTTTGCTCAAGCAACTAATTGCGAAACTACCCACCGCCGCCGAAATCGTGTATTAATCGGGAGATGGAGCAGGGCGCTGAGCTCCCTCGGAACGGCAGGTATAACGCTGGGTGCCCAGGGTACGGTTTGAAGAGCAGCTCTGCGTTCGTGCCTCGTTATCTTCCGGGCGCCGGTAGTTCCTCTGACGGTTGTGGGTACGTTTGTCACCGGACAAACCAGAGGTTCAGTCAGTGTCGAGCGCCCGGGTTGCGTCAGTCCTGTGTTTGCAGTGTGGTCGTTCGCATGTGTGAAGTGTGACTTTTGCAGCGTCGACTTCAGACTTTGTTGATACTGACCTGGCAAGCCAGGCTACCGGCATGCTGGATTCTGGTCAGGTGTGGAACAGCCTCTTCAGTGTTCCTCACTGTCGTTTAAGTTGTCTCTTGTAGCAGCCCGGCCCAGAAAACAGTAAGTTATTCACCTAAATCGCAAACCACCTTTGCGATTAATTCAGCAGAGACCTGGATTCATTCTCGATTCCGCTGCTTGGGCTCCATGCAGCGGTAAACAGGGCAAGAAGATTAAAACCAAACCATTCAAAAATATTCTGAATCTTTTCTGTTTATCTAGGCTACTTCGCTAAAATCTAAGCCGTCCCCTTCAGGCGCTCAGGGAAGGAGGAGGGTTTTGCTTGTGTCCCTTTGGCTGAGGATTAGAAGAAAGTTTTTCTACCTTTCATACCGGTTGGGTTATGCTGTTTAATCTTTGGCAGCTTGGCTGTTAGCCATTTGTGGTGTTGCAGTGATTCGTTTTGGGGGGTTTTCTGCTTCTGTTTTTGTTTGGTTTTTTTTTTCAATAGGGAGATTGTACGCAAGTCAGTTCAGCAGGCGTTGATCGCTGCAAACCTAGCAATCAAGTGAGAGCTTGCTGTGAGCAGGTCGGTACCCAGTATCCTAATTGCTCCTTTTGACGGAGGCTGTAACGTGGCTGTGTATATCCTCACAGAAAAAAATGAGTTATTCTTTCCATCGCGCTGCACTTGAGAAACTATGTGGACCGGTGGGAGAGACTCGAGACCCGAGAGCTGCCGAATCCTAGAATAAATGATCTCCAAGGAGAAATTACAGGAACCAGCGCTCTTCATAATAAAGAGAAAATGGAAAGGAGGTTGCTGCAAAGAGGAAGCAGAGAAACAGAAAATCTGTGTTGGGCAGGAAAAGAATCACTGGGCTTACAGTGTGAGAAAGAGGGATTTGGTTAGGTTCTGGGAATCTTTTTACTGACAGTAAGAGCAGTGAAATGCTGAAATATTTCCCAGGAAAGCTGTTCAATCTTCATTATTGGAGGTGGCTAGCACAGGCAAGACTCGCATCAATCAGTTATGGCTGATGAAGAATTGATCCTGCTCTGTGATAGGACTGGACCGTATAAGCTTCCCGAGTCAATAGATGGTATGAGACAATAGGCGGGAAGAGTTTGTGTAATATAGGTGTAATTAATAGAGTGATTATACTGGGTATGTCTGTGCAGCATTGTTTTCAGTACGATGAATTCTACTCTGTTACTTCTCAGGGTGGCTGGTTTCTTGCAGAGGTGATAAATGGGCTTTCCTGAAATATGGTGGAAACGCTAAATGGTCTTATGGATGAGTTCTTTCAAAAGGGGATATAAAATATGCTGGAAGAGCCTGGACCAACTGACCAGCCTACTGTGAGAGGACAGTACTTTAAAACAACCAAACCCCTCCAGATGGGTAAAAGGTAAAGAGTGAGATTGTGATAACATCAAATGGTAGAGAGGGCAAGGAGGTCTGAACTCTTGAATAAATAACTTAGTTTATGAAGATTCAGAAGGAAACACAGTAACATTGGGAGTTGTAGGGTTTGAATGAAGTGTTCACAGCTTTCTTAAGAGTGTTGAAAGCCAAGAGAGTTGGGAAAGGTCAGGATGTAGAAGTGGGGTTATGGAGGACCCAGCGAGTCTTCACATTCTGTCCTAGCTGAACAGAATCACACGGCATGGGAGATCTTGGAAGGAGGATGCAGAAAATTTGAATGAGAAATTGGCTCATTGATCTTGGAATAGGAAGAAGCAGGCAGGAGGAAGGGTTTACTAATACTTGTGAATTTCCCCTCTGAAAGTGAAGATGTTGTGTGTTGCAGGAGGACTGGGAAGGGCAAAGAGAGAGCCAGTTGGCTTAACGACATAGAAACTGGGGACGGAGTGTCCATAGTGTTGGGAGAATAAGACAGAGCTGAATAAATGGACTTATAGCAGAAGTATCTGAGGCTGCCTCTGTTTCCACTCTCACTGAAACATACGTGAGAGCGGTAGAAGCTTTTCAGAGGAGGAGGGGGTCAGCAAGCACCGTTGTGGTGGAGAAACTGCAGAAGTAGGCTGGAGGGGCGGTAACGTCAGGGGGAGCGGGGGGATGGCTACAGCTTTGGAGATGAGTACGGCTCAATAGCTTGTAGAGCGAAACGTCAATAGCATTGGTGTTTGTTTTAAATCGGTGCTGTCAGCACTTCCTCATTGGGAGGGAGCTGTGGATGTCTGATGTGATGCTGGGAGGTCTCCTGTGAAGATGGGAGGTGAGAGAGGCAGTTTGTTTACTGGGACCAAGGTAACTTCTGCTGGTGAGAAGTCCAGAAATGGCAAAAGTCGGTATCAGCAAGCAACATGAGGGGGAATAAAAGCATTGTGTGCATGGTTTCCTTTTCTATCTACGAGTTTCATGTGAGAATTAGCGAAGGATGGAGAAGCCTGGCTGGTGCTGGTCAACAGAGGGTTGGACTGTTACAAAGTGTGCCGTGGGGGTACCAATGCGCAACCCCCTGCTCTGACTTTTTAATGGGAGCGGGATGGGGATGGAGTCCTTGGCGGGCGATTAGGTGGCTGGTTATCAACTGATGGGAAGCATAGCAGGCATAAATCGCAATACTACCTATTAATTAAGGCCTTTGTCCAGCAGTAATTTCTAGGGCTTAATACAAAAATTACTGCTATTTTCCTGTTAGACAGCTTGCCCTCAGAGGAGCGTGGAGAGAGCGTTAAAGCAGACGTTCCTTGGAGGAAACTTCCTTCTGAAGAAAGAGGAGGCCCTTCTTTGAGTCCTGCTGGTTTTGGGTGCCGTGGGTGTCGAGGGTAAGCTGCCAACGGCGGGAGCTCCATACTGCTGAGATGCAGTGGGGCTGGGGAGCAGTCGTATGTGAAAAAGGTTCACAAAGAAGTAAGCCATAAACATTTTTTTTAAGTAGGTGGTGGTAGACAAAAGACTTAAAATGCTCCGCTTTCATGCGTTGAATGCCTAATCTTTATGGCAGATGAGTCTGTCATTACTGCGTTTCTTAGTGCTTATGGCCCATGGCTGAGTTATGTTGGATTGATATGTGATCAGGGGGCTCAGATCTGGGGAAAAAACACCCACAGAAAATCAAGGGCTTATTTGTACAGGGAGTTCCTATGGTAGTTAATCCTGGCAGTTCTGGGTAGATCAGGAACGATCACTCCTTAGTGACAACTTCTAAGCCTAAAAAGGAGAAACTGAACCTAATTGAACTGCAGCCAAATTTCAAGTAGGTATCATGCAACCTGCGGTCCAGATGAGGACCAGGATTGCTCGTGTCCATCGCTCCTCCAAGCAGGGTAGGATTTTGGTGCTGGTAGCCCTGTATTAAGGATGCAGTGGAGAGCGTATCCCGCAAAGATGAGGGGACTCTGTGCCAAGGAAAGGTGTGCTGGGATGTCAGAAGCCTTGGCAGGAAGATGCAGTGGAGATGGTGCTGAAGCTGTCCTTTACTTGGCATAGATACAATGTGTATTTGGTGATATTTTATTCCCCCCCCCATGCTCCGGCTGAAACTGTTGCGGCATCAACTCCCAGAGAAGCTGTTGCTCAGTAGTGTGGTAATAATTTCCCTGGTGGGCCCCTGTACCACAGTTGCTTTCTGTCACAAGCAACAGTTTATTGCCCTACTGTTGCCCATCTCTTGAAACAAATTTACTTAACAGGTGAAGCTCAGAGCTCACAAAACTCACATAGCGGAGGTGACTGGCCGCAAGGATGATGAGACTTGGAAGGATAATTCGGTGTGGTGTCTGTATTTTTGCTGAGGATGGAAACTGGTGGACTGCTTTAATTAACTGAACTTCCGTTTTTCCTGACCTTGCATACTGCTGGCTATAATTTTCAAAGGAATGATTAAAAAGCCAAGGAACCAGTGGCTGGCCAGTGGCTGGAAGGGGCGTAAAACCATTATTCTCCCCAGATCTTTGTCTGCACTTGTTGCCTACTCTGACCTCAAACATATCCCATGTTGGGACATCCACAGGAGCAGTGACATGTGCGCTGCACACCAGGAAGAGATGCATCTGGTGTCCCTCTGGAAGTCAAGATGGGATGTGGCTTGAACTGCAATATAAATGAATACCAACCAAGCAGAACGTTCATCATGTCCAGCAAACACTAGGAAGTGGTGATTTGATCATGGAGATGGGTCTCTCCACCAAACCTCCCTTTTCTCCTGCTTCTTCTCTCACTTCCTTCCCCTCTCACTTGCTGTCCCACTCACTCCTCACTCCCTTCACCCTGTCAGAAGCTGCCGAAAACCTAATGATTTCTTATAGCTCTTGTTGCCACTTGCCCACTCCAGTGTTGCCTAAACTGATTAAAATCCAAGGAAAAGCAAGGTCTTCCACCTCATACTGGATTTACTGCCCGAGGGAAGGCTACAGCTCAATGCTATTTTGAAAGGTTCAGAAGGAAAAAAAAAAAAGTGTTTTTCAACATTTTGACTTCAAATGAGAGAAGGGAATCTGCCCCTGGTTATTTACAGAGCAGTGGAATACCAGTACTAAGTTGAAGATTTTGTGCTTTTTAGCTTTCCTTGTTAGATTGTGTTGGGATTTTTTTCTTTGCACAAACAAAAATTTAGAGGGGGATGACCAGCAAGTATTTTTTTGGTGTTTGAAAGTGGCTTAAACATTCTTGTGATCATATTCATTCTTACAGAGCAAAACAGGTTTTGAAGGGAGGCTGAATTAACAAAAAAAAGGCATTTCGTAGCTTTTGATGTGCCTGTTCATTCAGTGAATAGGAAAAAAGCTTTACTTGGTAGTGTGTGCCAAACACCCTTCTGGGGCTCGTTTTTATGTGAAAGAGGAGTGCTGTACAGAAAGGATTAGATGTTGGATTTTTTTAAATTATTGGATGATACTACATTTTTCTTTTATTTATAACTCAGGCTGTGGGAATAATCAAGACTGTGTGTAGGGTCTGTGATGGAAAAAGAATTTACAGTCATGGTAAAACCGATCCAGTCATTAATACAAAAAATTCAGGACAGATCTCTCTCCTCATGAGGAGTGTTTCTTAGCTGCCCTCAGACAGGATGGGTCTAGCTCTCCTTACCAGAATCGAGCCTGAAAAAGAAAAAAAAAAAGTTTGTTGTTGTTTTTCATTTTCTGAAGCTGTTTTTAGACTCATCTTAAAGATGAAACTTTCTGTGCCATTAGGTCCCACCCAGTCTAGAGGGTGAAACATAACTTTTATGACTTCACTTCAGATTTGTGCTATGAGTCACTTGTTTGCTGTTCTATAAAACAGCATACACATGACACAAATCTGTAATTTAGATTATTCTTCCATTTCGAAGTCCATGGAAATGTAGAAATGGGCTTAGATTTTTGGGTGGCTTTATTTTTGGGTTTTGTTTGTTTTTTTGTTTTATTTTTTTTTTTAATTTCCTTATTTATTGTAGTTTCAGCTGGTGGTCGCTCTTCCTGAGACCCCAACTGCTGCTTTCTGCTCCCGTGGCCTCTGGCAGCCCTGTGTGGGATGAGGAACTGTTGTTGACAATTTTGCTAGATGAAACTGTGTACTCTCTGCTCGCCATGGAGGAATACTTCTAATCTCTGAAGTGCTCTCTGAGAGACCACCTGTGATATCGTGCTGTTGATCATATTTCAGTACTTGCTTTTTGAGGGCTAACTAGAGCGCTCTGGCTTTAAGGACTGTTTTGTCCTTGAGTATTTAGTGATGAAGAGAAAAGGACTTGTCCCTTTTGTATTAAAGTTTTGGCAAAGAGTTTTCTTCCTGTTATTACGGTCTCAATTGCTCATCGAAATGAGATGTCATTTTAATGAAGATGAAAATATGCAGCACTTGAATGTGATGTGGAATTATTTTCCAGTAGGGCAAGCCTATGGGGTATTGCTTATGTCTCATGTAAAATATGAAGCATGTCCATTTTTTTTTCCTACGTTCTCGGCAGCTCTAAAGGAATTAGGAAATACAGAACAACTTGCATAAGCAGGAGAGGAAAAAAATGCGGCCAACAAGCTTGTTTTGGCGATCCGCTTTTGTTGGCTTCCCCAGGAGAAAAGGACCGCTGTATGATGAGGAAAGTGTCCAATCTCTGAAACTGCTTATTGGAATAATGAAAACTGGAATTTCGCTTGGATAGGTAACTCAGGAAAGCTCTACCAGGGGGTGACCACCGTGAAACACCCTCTGGGTGATTGCCAGCCTTGTGTTCTGTCCTGCAGCCTGCTGGGAATAAAATAATTCACTCTGAGGGCATAGCCTGAAAAGTTTTATAGAGTTTAAGAAAAGCTTTGTGGAACATATTGCTGTTTTGAGAGGATTTTGGAATAATGCTATGGTAACAATTTTGATTGCTTTCATCACACGGGTCCCAAGATGTGTATATAGCTTGCTGCTCTTTCCGTTATCCGAAGCTAACGTAAACTCAGTGTGGTGTGAGGTTGTAGAAATGGGGTGAGGGAGAAAGGTTGTCAGATAAAAGTGGTGAGCCTTGGCTTCGTGACGTGCCTCAGAGCAGGATCTATTCCTCTGCATGAGTGTGGGAGCAGGGGACACCCGAGCACTCTGTCAGATGGGTTTTGCACAGAGCTGCTCACTGCAGAGCACCCTGGTGTGGAGTTAGGCAAGGCCACCTTTTCTAGCGGATTTGCTTATAGTTAGTTGACATACACGGGTTGTAAGGAGGAATGCAAAATAACCGGATTTCTTGGATCAATGTGCGTGCAATTGCAGGTGGGGAAGCTCACCGAGCGGTTCACGTATGAAGTGACAGTAGGGTTGGCAGCTGGCAAACCGCATCCTTTCCTTCCAGATTGCGAGGGGACTTTCCAGCTCATCCTCCAATTTTCTAGGTCAGTTGCTGGAAAAGAATCTAAAGATGCTCCACGTTCTCTCTGTTCTGCGTCACTGTATTACGTTGAAAAGCGTTGGGCTTGCCTTGTTTTATTAGTGAGTTTATTTGGATGAGCTCATGTCAGTTATTACCACACCTTGGAGCCGCTAAGGAAAAATGTGTTCCCTAAATGTAGTAATGGAGATGGCTCTTTTTTACATTTGAGACTTGTATGTTTTGGAAATGGCTGGATGAGCAACTTTAAGAACTGTTCAGTTAGAACCCGGCATATGGTCCTTGTAAATTCATGGCATTGTCAATGATTTGTAAAAGGTATAGCTTCCGATGAGCAGGAGGTACTCCCTTGACATACGGGCTTGCTCACTGTCAGCTGAAAAGTGAATTGGCGGTATCTGCTGAACCATGACTGTTTATTCCTTGTCAGCTGCTCTCCTATTCTACGTGGTTTCCTTCGTGTCTGTGCTTACCTGTCACTTGACTTATGTACTGTAGCCCCCCCTCCTCGTTAAGGCACGGTGGTAATAGTCTCACGCCCTCATTTTCTTTTGCCCCAAATGACTTCTAATGGTGCTGCGTTCTTCTTGATTTGCAGCTGAAATCTGTAGAAGGAATAGCAAATGGATGTTCATCAGCCAGAATGCAGGTTGGGAAATTTAATCAGAATAGTGGACTCTAAGGTATGTCTCAAAACTAAAGAAATGGGTTGTGACAGATTATTCTGAAAGGAAATAGAGTTACTCTCTCCACTTAAACCATTATTTTTTTAAATACATCTTCATAATTTACCCACGTAATTTTTCTTAGATGTTTGGACTTAAGCAATAGTGAGTTTTCTGCCTGGCAAAGTAACTCCAAAAAATGACAATTTTGAGTACTACTCTGACAAATGAAGATTTTTAAGAGGGAAAAAAGGCTGTCCAAGATAGCACAAGAGTGATGCAGGAATTTTTGAAGTTGCACATCAGAAAGCAATAGCTGGGACCTGGATGATGGTTTTTGTATAGAACTTTTTGTGTATGATTACTATATTGTCATTGTGTACGCAATGCTTACTGCTGAGAACAATTTGATATACCATGTCCCATTCGTGTTTTCTGGTTATAGACAAAACTCAGACATAGTCCGTATGCAGTGCAGCAGCAACCTTTTTAAAGTCATTTAAATTAATTGGGAACCTGCGCGAAACATCGCAGAGACTCTTGTGTTGGGGGATAGATGGGAGGGAAGGCTGGCAGAGAGAGTAATTTCTCCCCGAAATAACAGCAAACTGAAAAAGTGCAGAGATTTCCCGGGGGGGGAAAAAATGCAGTTCCTTTTTTGGAATGAAAGTGCTCTAATTTATCATGTGACTTGGGAAATCCTCTTGGCTTCCTGCAGAGGGGAAAGGAGTTGAACGTTTCGTCAGATGACAGAGTGTGGCATGTTTGTGATGCATAACAGCATCTGCTGCATAAAGAGCTCCCAAGGGAGACTGCTGCTTGCTGCAAGGCTATTCCGATTATCAAGGGACTTGTTTCCAAGACAGTGATAACAGAAATTCTATTGTCTAAATATTTAGTAGATTTGATAATTACAGTGCTGTACAGTTTCCTCTGAGTTTGGGGATATTGTATTTAAAAGGAGAGTAGGATTCTTCACTTGGATTTGGGTGTAAGGATTCAAGAGAACCAAATATAGCCTCTATCTTAAGAAAGAAGAGTTGTATTACGAGCAGTGTATATTGCTAGTAATGAAACAAGCTCCAAATACTCCCCTCTGAATTAAAGGAATGTATTAAAGAATTTTCCCTTCCTGTGGCGAGTTCCAGATAAGCCGCTCTTGTACTTTATGAACTGCCTGGAGAACTTACGATGGAGTGGTATTTGGCTTTCGTTCAGGCTATGATCAGCACCATGCATCATGCAGGAGGACTGAGGAAGCAGAGGGCATGTTGCTTGAGACCATTTGCAGGCAGTAGGAGTAAGTGTTACGTGAATATCCCGACTCCATTTTGGCTGCAGCGTGACATGAGATTGAAGGTACCGGCTGGCTCGCAGCCCACCTGCTGCAAACTATCGGGTTGGTTAACGGGAGCTATCTTTACTGCTCTGAGGCAGCAATTTATTTTTTTTTTCCCCCCAAAAAGCTTTTTCATTAATAGAGCTTTTCTTATCATTTAAAAATGTTGTTGCCAGAACTTCTTGCGCGCTTTCAAAAGCGTGGTGCAATGCCATGTTATTCACAGAATGTGCTGGCCAGACAGAACAGGCGAGGGTCTGAAAGGAGAAAGATTTTTAAAGCTTTTCCAGTCAGTGTCTCACTGTGGACCACGTTTTTTTGTGGGTTTTTTTGACACCTGGAAAAGTGGTGTCGAAGGGAGAAACAGTTACGTGTGTTAAAACGTCCATTCCTAGTTGCTTGGCAGGGTGATAGGAGTCGGATTGCTAAGTAACAAGCGGATGGTCCAAAAGAGAGCTTTGGTTTGAAGCTAAAAAGCCATGGATTTCTCTGACCACCAAGCTGAATAGAGTGATGGTGTCCAAGATTAATTTCATCTTAATAATTTTATCTAAAGATAAAGAACATGACTCAGATTTGCACACATACTCATTAAAAATAAATCACAATTTTGAATCAGCTAGTCACTCGTGTGTGTAGGAGTCACCATTTCCATATTTCCTTTTGGCATTTAATGCTCGAGAGAGTAATTTTAAACAAACAGTTTCACGAAGTACTCCTCTTTATTATTTAGCTAGATTGAGTAGGCCAGGATATGAGACTACACGGATACGGTGGTCTGAGTTGGCAAGGATCCGGTAAGAAAGGACTTTGAGAAAAGCATTAATACCACACAGGCACTTGTGAAATGAATTCTTTTGCAAATAGCATTTTGAACAGATGCTGGTTTTTTTTTTAAAAAAATCTTTCTCCAAAGGTGGGTTGTTTCTGTTGACTGTTCCTGTACGCCATTCAGTTTTTCTCTGCATAGCAGCTCCTTTTCTTGTGCTGAATGTCTGCTTGTAAATATAGCATCGTGCTTTTTTTCCTTCTGCAGTCAATGATACGCATGTTGTACCTGTTGCAGGACATCCTTCTCTCTCCTGTCCCAAGCACGCTGGTAACACGCCGCTCCAGTTTGACCACAGCGTCAAGGGCTTTGGGTCTAGGGCGGTGAGTTTGGTGGAGATGTTATTTTTGTGACCTACTTCTTGGGCCAGCATGGAAGTCAAACCTGCTCTTGGTGGCTCAGATGAGAGGCTCAAGCTTATTTTTTTTGTCTTGGGCTGAAAAATAATCAGACTCCAGTTTGATAGAGTCTTACTCCTCAAGGTTAGGAACAGGGTGTGCCCTGAATTATTCAAGTATGAGTGAAGAGGAGAGGAATAAGCAGAACACCTAAGCGTAGAACAGTGTTGCTTTCAGGATTTAAAACAAGCATTAGTTTCTTCTAAGGAATTGTTTGTTGTTGTGGTCAGACATAGTTAATTTCTTAGTTTGTTCTTCAAAGAGAGGTATGTGTGTAATTGATGCATCCTAAACACTTTTATCCGCATTTTTGCTTTCATTTAGGAGATTCGGCAATGCTCATAAAGCCAAATTGCTCTGGTTAGCCTGACATTTTGTATAATAGAGTACACCATCGAGGGCTGTTTATTCTTGAAATTGCAATGTTGAAGCACCACAGTATTCTTCAAGGCAGTATTTACATAATCTGTGTGGATTTTTACACTAGATGGAATCTGCATTGCTGTGTGATGAGCAAGTAATAGGTATATCTTCATGTTCACTGTGTACCCGAACTAGTTAGTGTACGAGTTTGGTGGCAGCACAGGATGTGTCTCCTTCAGGATGTGATTTTTCTAGCCACAATTTAGAGCCGATGGTGCTTCGAGCAGGATTCTGACTCATGAACACTTACAAGTTTTTTTACAATCTTGGGAACGTGGAAATGGATGGCTTGCAGGCACATGAAGCAAGCTGAATTGCCGTCGTAGTGCTCTGAGACACCCTAGAGCCCATGGAGATCCTACGATATAAGTGTCTGTGTAAACTGATGGGAAACATGTGCCTCACTAGGGATGCACGTCGTTACTCAAGTCTATCATCATTGAATTGCCTTGGCTAAAAAGTAAAGTGAGCCCTTAACTCCTTTTGACTGAACGCACACACAAGAAAACCTGCTGATTGTTGGCTAGTAATTTTTTTTAATGCACTCCAGCTCTGTTACTCTGCCTCCTTCAAGCTTTTTTAAAGAAAACAAAGCTAAATGAATAAATAAAGCTTTCAATCTTTTATTATAATACTTTCCAAGTTCAGGACGCTCTCAATTTTCATAGTATTCACTAGTATCCCATGAATCTCATTTTTAGGTTAGGCTAGGTTCTCACGAGTATTTCCCTTTTTCTCCATCTGTGAGCATGAGGTACTTTAAAACACTTCTACATGAGTTATTTTGGCCACAGTTTGTTCTGGAAGAAGCACTCTCTGAAACGTGTAACTTGAAGACAGTTGCACTTACCTACTAGTGACTGGCTTGGTTTGCCAGCACTGGAAATAATATGCAAGAAACTTATTTAATTTAAAGCGATTAGAATTTGTGTTTTATGAGTTGTGTTTAAAGCCAGAGCTGGAGACCTGAAGCTGTTTCTCTGTGCAGGGATGAAGCTTGCATCTTAATATTAATTGTCAGTCATGGTAATCACTGAGTTACGAGGCTTTTCCCATCCTCATTATCAGTCTCTGCAAGCTTTCCAGCCTGAAGGTTGTATGAATGAATAGGTCTACCTCTAGCTTGTCTCTTATCTGAAGAAGTATAACTAGTAAGAAAAGAAAAGATGTATTTTTTTTTTGGTTTTTGTTGTTGTTACCATATCTTCTCTCCCACTGCAATGGTATTTTGCCGAGTCCTTCAACTTCTACTGTTGTCTGTTTAAGGTGCGTGAAGAGCTGTACATAAACATGAGATAAGCACTGTAAATCTGTGCAACTTCTTGGTAGAGAAATTTTGATTTATTCTATATTACCTGCATGTAAAATCCTTCCAGCTTTCACCATGGCAAATATCTACGTAATTCATTGCAGAACTGAAAAATATTACAGATTAAAAGGACATTGTAAGTATAATAACTCCATCTTTTTGAAATCAGTTAATGAAGTTCAAGTTGAGCAATGTTGAAAGTCAACTTGATAACTTGCTGATCCGTATCAATAAATCTCACTGACTCACTGGGAAGCTAGTTGTTTTCCAAGCTAGAGGAGAAGGAGAGTTCCAGGCAGAAAATCAAAAATGATGGGGGGGGAAGTAAATGAAGAATACGATGCAGTTGAACTACTGTCATCACATTCCACTTTGCCAGTTATCATTCTTATTATTGTAAGTACAGGAATTTGATGGCACATCAAAGCACTTCAGTGACTTCTTTTATATTCCTGACATATTCTGATAACTTGGGTGCAAAGATGCTGTTCTTGCCCACCACTTGGTCTTTCTAGTGCTATTGCTGCAATGTTACTTTTTCCCCTTTGCTTAATAGTGTCCTTACACACTTTTTTCCCTGTGCTAATGTTTTTATCTAGCAAGAGAGGTTTTTCCCGCGTCCTTACCGTGAGAATAAGACTGCCAAGTTATTGTGGGGCTATTAGTTGCATTTTTTTAAAAAAAAAATCCTGAAGGAGCACAACCCTACACATGACTCAATGTCAAACATCTTAACTTTTAGCAGTTATAATTGCTGTTTGCGGGCTTAATTGTGATGTGGCTTTTGCAGGTAAGTAATCCGATAGGAGAAAAATAACTGGTCTCTGACTAGACACTTGCTTCTTTTCTATGCACAGCTGTGACCAGCCATTAATTATTTTTCCCTCTACATGGTAATTAGGGTTGAGCTATGAAGCTCAAAGGTTGAATTTAGTATATTAACCCGTGTCCTGAAGAGAGGAGACGGGAAAGCTTTGTGATGCCTTTCTGTGACTAGCGTGACAGAGCAAATGATCTGCTTTTTTGTCAACTTTAGCTGGTGTTCATAAAAGTGCTTTATAGAACAGCTTTTAGGTAATACTCGGGTAGAATTTAGAATAATAAAGTTGAATAAAACATGTCACAAAGTGGCATGAAGCTTTCCTTTCCTACTAAAAGCTGCTTGTTCCTTTTTTCATACTAGTTGCACAGGAAATATCCCGAGTTCCTCAGCTATAAATGCTGATAGTAGGGCAAGTGGTTTTATTGCCTTTACCTTGCAGTGTGGACTGTAGGAATGTTAGTGTTTTTGTAGTAATAATCTAGTGCGCAGTGCTTTCTTTGGAATACAGGACCTCCTCCTGTTGGAGTAGCACTCCTTGCTTCATCTGCCATGAAACCAGCAATCTCCCTGGATCCGGTGGAACAAAAGCAACTATTGCATATGGGGTTGTTTTTTTCCTCTTAAGCCTCTACTTAAATGGAAGTTGCCTCTGGATCCCTGAAACAGGCCCCTCAACGCTCCTTCTGACCTGTTTGGTTGACTGATCACCGTTTCTTTCGATTGGTAAGATCTCCTTCCATCCCCTGTGATATTGGAGGTACCCTTGGCTGCTGCTGTTTCGGGTGTGCCCTCTGTTACATCTTTAAATGGGTGCGCATCTAACGAGGCACATCAGTCCTTCTTTCTTTCCAGTGCTTGTTCTGGTGTTTCTGAGATGCTGTGCCTCTCTGTAGAGCCACTGACTGTGACTAATGCCTTCCTTGCTGAAAAAGCTAAGTACCAGTAGTTGGCAAGATTAATTTTATATAATGTGCTGACTTGAAGCTCCAGAGCCTCTCATGATAAATACGTCTTACTTTTGCACCTCTCTCTGTCCTCTCCCTTTTCTTCTCCTTTCTACCAAGTATAATTCCTAAAAAGCAGCCAAACCCAAGCAGAGAGTACGGCAGTGTAAAATGTCCACTTAATCCAGCACAAGCCATAATCTGTCTTTGCGTGCTGGTTAGTGCCAGTCTTACAACTTCTACAAATTAATTTTTGATTTAAAAATTAGCAAAAAGCTGTAAGAGAATTCACGTGAAATAGCAAAAGAATCCCAAACCCCAAGCAACTATGTTTTGGAGCATTGGTGGTTGACTCATTTTGTTCGGACCTTTTGCTGATGGTAGTTTTAGGAAAGCGTTGTTACTTCCACTCTGATTCTTAGAGCACTACTGGGAGGTTTTTGGGGAGCCCAAAACTTCTGGGGGCAGTTTTCATTCAGAATTTTTTGAAACTGATTTTTAGAATATGATGTTGAGGATACATACTTTCAAACATTTTATCTTGCTGTACTTATATTAAGATTATCCTAGTTTAGAAAAATAACATGGAATTATTGTCAGTAAAACAGTAATCTGGCAGACTGCTGTGACACAGATTTAAATGGATATGCCATCGGTATTGCTAGCAAATCGCCTGCAGCGAACAGAGCAGAGGTTTAGCATCAAATATTTCTGGCTTCCTTGGTGTTTTTTAAATTCAGATGCCCCGTGTCTGTTTGGACAGTGGGAAGTTTAGGTGCAAGTTTCTGTACATTTTGCTGATTCCACGGTCAAGCAAGTGGAAAATGACTTGTATTTTTTTTAAGTTTTAGGGCCATCGTGAGGTGGGTTTTTCTGCCTTCTCTTGGTTTCTTTGAAAGCCTTTTTGGGCAAAGAACTCTTTGACGAGGCGTCCCTCATGAAGCTGGAACAGTTGGACTGTACACAACCTCACCAATTTTGTGGTTACAGTTATAGTACACTCTGATTTGTATCTGTCTACTGTGGGGAAAAGTTAAATGTTTGGGTTGGAGGGCAGCTCTGATCTCCCTTTAGACCTGTGAAGGTATTCATATCTGCTTTTTGTTAGCGAAAACTAGCGTTTGCGTATTCCTCTGTCAGTGAAAGCATGCAGAATGACCAACTGGCTGTTCTCCAGGTTTTTGGGACGAGCAAGTGCGGGTTAGGAGGCAGGACCTGCAGGGTGACCCTGCCTGGGAGAAGCTGCTGTAACTTATTTCACGCTGGCTCCGGAGTCGCCACCAGCAGAGGGGCCTCGAAAGAAGCAATTTCTGCAGTTCCTGTGCAGGCAGATGATTTACTTTTATGAATCCTTCCTTGTCTGGATGCAGAAGAGCTTTTCAGAGAAGGCTGAGGCGGCTGTGGGGATTCTCTCAGGTTTTCTGTAAGTAAATATTTAGTTTCTAGGAATCTCTGCCCTTTGAATGGAGACCTTTGAGTCATCACTGAAGTCAATGGCATGCTTCTTGGACCTCTTGAAGGATATTTGACCTATGACGTTAAACTGGCTATTTGTTCTGATTTTAAAACTGCCTTTGGGATTGTGGAGTAGTTTGTATTGCAAGTGTGGGCTGGAAAGAAAGTAAGTTTATCGTAAATCAGACTGGTGTTGGCGAGCGTCCGTGACTGTGGGAGCATACGAACAGACCAACACCAGCCTGCTTTGGTATAGGGTTTCTTCATGCAGTTCTCGTGGCTTGCTAGGGATAAGCAGAAATGGATCGTTATTTAATACCACTAAATGAAACTAATGTAATTAGCATTAAGTTTACTAGATATAGATGTATAGTACATAATATATGACTGCTTTCTTCAGAGATTGTATCAGCAGTTGATTTTCCTTGAACTGATGGCATGTCTACTTCTGCAGCGTGGCAATAAAAAATAATCACGCCCTCGAATACAGTATTGGCGTCGTTGTGCTTTAGGGAAGTATCGTTGCGGGGCTGAATCCGTACATGTGGCTGTGGCAGCACGAGGGTTAGAGTGTGATTTGTATGCAATGTAGTTATGCCAGGGTGGCTGCAGCTGCAGAAAGTGTGCAATTTGTGTACGCTTCAGAAAAGCGCAGGAAGCTTGAAGGGCATAACTGCTTGCCAGCTGGGGAAGCTCTCCCTCTTTTCCAGCACCTACAAGGAAGGGAGTTTATATTGCTTCCACAACTGTATGCCTCTTCTACCATTGCAGTGTTTAACTAGGTGTTTTCTCCATGCAATGTCTACTGAACTTTTTCTTAGTAAGCTTCAGTGTTTTACGGCAAAAATCACGAACTGTTAGGCTAAAGATTAAACCAATTAAGAACTTTGCTAATGTACTAAGGGAATGAGTTTTAAAAAAATAAATACAAAACCAGGTGGGTAGAGAGTGGCCACTTGACCTTGCTGCATTTGGAGGGATGAGTCCCAGCTGGCCCAAAGGGCTCCTCTCCCCCTTTGAGGGGGGTTGGAGGGGTTTAGTGCTCGTTAGGTGCATGAGGAATGGCTGTGTGGGGAAGAGCCTGATGAGGAGCAGCTGTGGAAGGGGCCTGCCTACCCTGATGGGTCTGGGGGATGGCATCAGCCATGGGCTGAGCAAAAAGGCTGCGAGAGCCTCATCACCTTGCTTGGAGCTGCGTCGGCTTTCCCATTGCTCAGTACGGAGCATGTGGTGAGTAATATGTGTTATTTCTGCCTAGAGGGTTTTGGGCTTCTGCTTGAATTAGTCTTCTAAGTTACTTAATGTGTTGTGTTGTAATTATCTGGCCCTGTAAGTCCTCTAATCTTTACGTGTTGGGAGTGTTGGGCCAGTGCTTGGGGTGTTACGCATGCTCGGCAGCTGGGGGAAGCAAGAAATTCTGTATAGAGAAAGAATGTACCATTTACCGCTGGGACACTTGCCTGGGGGAAATAATGTTTTTGCCTTGCAAGCCTTGTTTTCTCTTCCAGCTGATCCCTAGACCTCAAAGGGAGTACATAACAGACTTGAAAACTACGGCATAGGTATTTTCAGGCTCTTTGTAACTTTGTTTAGTAAAAACTTCATGAAAAATCTCTAATTTGGGAGAAAATATTCAGAATCTTCACAACCGATGCTTGATGTCTTGGTGGTTATCTGTGCGCTTAGATCAGAACAAGCCTCTTATAGTGGCAGGGCATGAAGAATAGCTTTTCCAAGCATGCATGTGGTTGGATAAAGTAAATAAAGGTAATGCTACAGAAATTGCTATCTGCTAATTGGATTGTGTGACAGCGTGCTGAGTATGGTGTTAAAAAAAAATTAAAATGCTAAAAGAGGTGTATCTTATCTGCTAGGGTAAAGCAGAGAATTATATCCCACTTCTATTAAAGGAAAGCTGACTGTTAAGATCTTGTTGGGTGGGAGAAGGCAGACCTGTGCGCTCTCTGAGCACATGCTATAAATCCCTAGCTGTGCCTTCCGTCTGGGGTAGGTTGTAGGACTGCTTTCTAATGCTTCTACCCATGGAGGAATTGGTTCTGGGTGAAGTTTTGAGTAAAAGTTGGTGTGCCTTCTCTTGTAAATTGTCTTTGGAGTTACACTTCCTAGCAAAAGAACAAGGAGTTTGAATGAATACATGTATATCATCCACGTGGCTAACAAAGTTTTGGGGTTTCTTCTACTGTGGCTGAAGCTGTGTCTCTTCCCACAGAGGCAGTTGGTCTGTGGCTTGCTAACATGGTGGTCGCATTTTAATTCTTGTTTACCAGCTGGGTGAATGCTCTGCTTCTGTTGCTCATCTATAATGGCTTTTTCTAATGTATATCTAATAACTTTGGCTAAAGAATGTTGTCCAGATGAGCCTGTGTGTGTGGGAGGAAGAAGTTTGCCTCTTTCCCCTCTTTACTCCTTGCATTTGATTGACGCTTCCTGAATGTGCGGTGGGAAGTATCATCTATAGCTCTTCCAGAAGTACAAAGTCCTCCTTTGATAAACAGGTAAACATGCATTGTTTAGTATTCTTGTTCCAAAACAGCCAGTATCTGATCTAAAATTATAAAATCCTCCCTCCTGTTTACCAAGTCAGTTTTATTTTTGGTTTTCAAGCTAACAGAGAGGTCAATATTAAAAATTCCGCAGTCACCTCTTCAACAAAACTGTGTAGGCATGATTAGCTGGATTTTCCTAGAGACAGAAATGTAAACAAATGTTGATAGCAAATGTTTTTGGGTAAGTCTTTATTAAAAATTTAAAGTTGCTTTTTTCATGACAAAATTCAAGTCAACTGAGTAACCTGAAGTTGTACATACCTTGTTTTTTCCAAAGGGAACAAGACTGTGCCAGTCTGTGTGGGGCCTTAAGAAAGTATAAACCATCCAGCCATAACCAGGAGTACAAAGGAACACTGCTTCTGCAGGAATAAGTATTAGTAGAAATCTAAAAATCCAAGTCCTCTGTGAGTTTGCCTTATACTGAACATTAATTTTGTATAGAAAGACTAAATGAATTTGCATACAGATTTAATCATCTTAACAAGAAGTGATGAGGAGTCCTCCCTATTGTTAGAACTAGTAGTAATGTTGCCTCTTTCAGCACAGCTTGATAAAATTAAGTTCTTGACCCCTGCATGGGGGGTTTCTTGCAAGTGTCTGAATAAATAATGTCAACAGAAGCCCAGGGTTTAAGGAACTGCATGAGTGACCCACTGGGACTGAGTTAGCAAGAGGCAGTGTTGGTGGCTTGCTGCAGCTGTATGTGCTCTTACTTCTCAGGTGATTTAACTTAGGAATGTAGCTATTCCCTCTTCAAAATGGGCTCATGAAATTGGGTTTCCTTCATCTTCTTTTTCTGCCAAGCAGAGCATGGAAGCTGTGGGCTTCCCCAGAGCACGGGATACAGTGTTTGCATGACATTAGGCGATTTCGGTAGCAGTGTGACCATCTGAATGTTAGAGGGAATGAAAACCAAAGTAAAATGTACAGGCACATTATTAAGTTTAAAAGGCACTGGGATAAATCCATGTATCAGTGGGGGTGGTATTGTGGTTTTCAGAAGTTACCGTAGGCAGTTTCTGAGCTGGAATGGCATCCAGTTAGGACCTTCAGATGGGGCTTTTCTGATAAGCAAAGAACTTTCTAACCAATTGCACCTGATAGGTAAAAAGTAAAGTTTGTAGATGGGTGGTGATTTTGCTTGCATTGTGTAGCTGTCTGAGTACAAACTTATTGGGGGTTTTTACATTAGGAGCTTTTTAGAATGGAGAATTTGCTCATTGTGAAGGATGTTAAGATATCTTAAATTATATTTGTCATGGCTTTGTCAGTGTTCAAGTTGGAAGAAGGGTCAAATTTTGCAGGTTTTTGCTATGAATGCTAATTGGTGCTAAACCTAAACAGCTGTTGAAGATGATTGGGTAGTTTTGATTGGAGGGGACCTTTGCAGGTTGGCAACTTTAAACTACTTGGAGCGTGGCTGGATTCAATGCTACATCACGTTGCTTAAGGCCTTATCCAGTTGTGCTCTGAAAAATCTACGAAAATGAAAATTCCGCTGCCTTTTCCTGGTGCTGCACAGCTCTCATGGTAATTTTTCCAGCTTTCTTTTTTTTTTTTGTGCCAATGAGAATCCTGTTAAACAATTTGTGTTTTGAGATTTTGCTGTGCAACCCACAAGGCTCTGTCTTGCCTGCAGTTCCCCTTTAGGTAGTAGGAGACTCGCTGGATTGTTCAGCTCGCTGGATTGTTCAGCAGTCTCTTCTCTGAGCTGAGCAGCCTCTAGCCTCTTTACATGCACCTCTACCATAGTCTCTTATATATTCAAGTTTGTAGACCCCTGAGCATCTGGTGGACATTCTCCTGGGCTCTTTCCAGCTTCAGACTTCTCTGTTGTACCGCGGGTGTGCGCAACTGGGCTGTGCTATTCCATGTGTGGCCTCATCAGGCAAATAACCCGCAGGCAAGGGGAAGCAGTTTTGCTTTTGTTAATGTAGCAGAACGTGTGGTTACAACCGCATTTGGATTTGAACCTTCTGAGCTGCTTGCTTGCCTATTGGTTTGACCTACTGAGATGGCCTTGCCCTTCAGTGTACCAGCCATTCCTCCTATCTGATGTGGCCTTTACACATGCTGAGAGTGAATTCTCTCACCCAGGTTAATGAAGATGGTGCTAGTGTTGCCCCGATATTACCTAGCTGACACATGGACTTTGGACTTCACACAAAACAAATCCCAATGTACAGCTCTGCTTTTGTTTTCCTGTCTCTTATTTTAATGCCACTGCACTCAGTCTTCAATTGTCTTGAACCGCCTGCGTTCTGGGGCTGTGTACTTCTAGTTCAAAAAGAATTTAATTTTGGAATTTGGCAGTACTGTTCTTTCCACACTTTAATTAAACTCTTGCCTGACTAATGAGGTTCTCCACCATTTCCCTTCCGCCCCCGCCACGTTACTTGTTCTCTACTGGTATCTTTTTGTTCATCTTTTCAGTATTTTACTATTTTGATCTTCACACTTTTGTCTACCAGCATGAAAGTGAAAACTGAAAGTCTTGGATAGTAAAGGTTTTAGCTCTTAGAGGTATGTTAAGAGGTGTTGAATATCATCGATTCAAGTTTCAGTGTCTGTTAATGGCAGTGAACTTCTGAAGCTTTTTACGCGAACTGTTAATGGGCTTTTAGAATGACTTGACAAATTGCACCACCTATGTGGAAGCCCAATAGGGTTTTGATGATGTTGGATATATCCTCCTGTTTATTGGGAAGACTGACTGAAAAATAGTTTCAGAGGGACTAGATGGGATTTGTTCAAAAAGTGACATTAATCTGTATTTGTTTAAGGTTAGCAATGACTGATGAATTTTTGAGTAGTAATATAAAATGGGATATGAATGATTATGGTTAAGATGTGATTTTAATAGGTTTTCATTATCTGCCAATGAGGGAAATTGCTGTAGCATTTCCGAATGAGGCTGATCAGGAGACCAGTCTGTCATTTCATCATATGCCTCTGCTTTTTCTCATGAGAGTTTAATGGTATATGAAAATTTCTGAGTCTAATAAAGCGTGTTTATCATTGAATTGTGTTTTACAATTCTCTGAGCATGCTGTTCTCAGGCAGTTAAGTCAGTAAAAGGTGTAGGATGAGAAAGTCTCCTCAACGCTGTGCAGGATTTTGAGACCCACTGAAGTCAACAATCAACAGGGTGATTAATACAGTTACTAAGTCAACCCTGTTATTAATTCAGTGACTGAATCTTTTAATCCTGTTTCCCTGTGAATGTAGCCATGTGTAGAAGTTCCTGGCAGCTTAAAACTGAGGATGAGGTGGTGAACGCTTGTGACTGAGGAACCAGTGGGTGCAGTGGTCAGAGCTGTAATATTTCGTGGTTACTGTATTGCCTTAATGTCATTGCAGAAACGAGCTTACAGCTGAATAACTGCATTCATTTAGAAACTACTTGCTGCATCTTGAGCACGTGCTTTCCTGTCTTGCTGGGGAACTGACTGGGTATTTGGCCAAGCACAAGCTCTTATTTAAAGTCTTCGTTCTTAGTCGTATTTTTTGCAGGTATTTAGATGGATTTAGGAGGATTGTTATCATCATAATTGTCTTTCTCCGGGTTGTAATACTGCCTTAGATGGCTGTTAAGCTTCTGAACATTGAAAGGATGTGGTAGGTAGTCTGTTCCTCTTGAGGACTGTCAAAACCCCACATCTTTTCCAATACAGACAATAAAATGGAAGAAAGTCATGGGTCTTTTTCTGAGCTAGGAGTCTTTCCTGGGCGAAAAAGCATCTTGGGTTTACAGCATGGTGGGTCTTGACAATCAAGTTATTTATCTTCCTAGTGTTTGACCTGATAGATGATTTAAAACAAAATGAATGTCCATGTTTTTCAATGAAAAATACTGAAATGGCAGATAAAACCAGCTTTTCTAGTTTAGCTGTAAGTGTGCTTGACTCTCGCTTTCCTTCCTATGGCTTTAGTCTGGGCACAGTTGAATGCTATGTGGTAAGACTGTTCTGTTAGAAGGATGTCATGCACATCAGTGAGAGCCAGTTTGGCAATACGTACATTTTTGGGGTTTTTTTTCCCCTCTTTTGAAGATATGCAGTATACTGAAGGCTGAGCAGGTGGTAATGAGGGAGTTGTTCTATAGCTTCATCACTTCTGCTGGAGTCTATAAACAGCAAGAGCGGGAGGATCAGTGCTGGAGGATGAATTTACATTCTTGGCGTTATGTGTATTTATCTGGCAAACTTGTGGAACCTTTGAATACTATGAAGATTAACTCAGTATGCCCTACGTACATCCTCCAGTACTGCCTTGCAGCAGCCTTCGCTGTTGTGATATGTTACTTGCTTATCACAAAAAAAAAAGCATGAGGAGTGTGCTGACATTTTGTTGATAGCCTGAAATTGTAGGATGGGCCTGTATTTAGATATCAGTTGTATATTTCGGATAATTATGATTCTCCTGCTACGTCCTGTCCTATGCAGCTGAGCAGAAACATGCAAAACCATTCATATGAGTTTGTGGAAACATGCAAAATCTTTGGTATGAACCTGCAACCTACCTTTTCTCTCTAACCAGTTCGAATGTTCACGACGGAATTCATGATCAAGCTTTTCAGGTGACTGTCTGTCTCTGTGGCTTGTAGCTGCTCCTGCCTTAGATTTCAAGAAATATTTCAAATATCTGGTGGACTTAATGCTTTTGTCTCATATAAGGTAGATTCATTTCTTGAAGATTAGCGGACTACCATGGTTAACAAGTGACTTGGCTGATATTCTGTAGCAGGGCACATATCTAGGGCAACTTCTATTCAGTGAGCTTGTTTTGAATGATTTTTTCAAAAAAAACCACCCCAAAATAACCTTGCTTTAGAGAGTTGTCTGTTCTCTACCTTGCTTTTGTGGTAGATTTTGGCAGTAGATGGGAATATGAAAGTGTGAGTTTGATTAAAAGAAATGCTTTTGATACCAACGTACAGATGTATCATCATTTTCTCTTTAGTTAGTCTGGTTTTGCCACAAGTAACACAACATTTGTATTGTAAATGGATAATGCATAGTGTACAAACATATGAGGTTTTCCGCTTTCAAGGCAAATCTACAGCTTTCCTGTTACCCTTTCTTACGGAGGTGTTTCAGGCCAGAATCCCCAATAGAATTGACAGGGCTGGGGATAAATGCAGGAAAGGCATTTTTGCTTTTTCAGCTGTGACACTTTTTTTTTTTTTGCTTTACTCAGGTCAAACTGAGCACTGTGCTCAGTTTGACAGACAGTCTGTGTTGGGTGTTTTGTTTTGTTGGTGGGTTGTTGTTTTTTTTTCCCCTGCTGTACTGGTCCTGTTCAAAATCAGGGCAAAACTTGTTGTGACTTTTCAGGTGATAAACATAGCTCACATACCAATGGCTTGAGAGGGATTTTTTTCTTTAAGAGGAAGCAGATGGAGTGGGTTTTGAATAAGTTCCCTTAGTTCCTCTAGGCTCCCCTGAGTTCATTTCCTTCAAGGCTAAACTTGCAATAACCTGATCTGTAACTTCATATGCAAAGGACCGATTTGGCATTACTGGGAGATTTTAATGCTAAATGCATACGTAAACTTGGCAGCCGTCCTCTGGAAAACAGATTCTAAATACCTATTGTATGGCTGATTGAACTAATCTCACTCACTCCATGCTTTTATTTCAATGCCAAGCTCATCTTCAGATAAACATACGGAGGAAAGTGGTGGTAAACACTTGTGGTTGTCTACTCATTATGACTACACCAGAGTAAATTATTCTTTGGGATGAGAGAACTGGTATTATCTGTAGATCTTGCTAATCTTGGTCAGGATGTTAGCTCCTGGAAGGCATTGGCTAGTCTCTTTTTTTTTTTCTTCCTCCCTGCCTCTGAAAGCATGTGTTAAAAAGGAAAAAAAAAAAAAAAGGTAATAGAAATGGATTTCTTAGTAGGTTTTTTTTAATGAGGATCAAGACACATGTAATAGTAGCAGCGATCAGAGGTGTGCCCGGGCATCTCCTTAGGGCTGCTGGCTGGGATAGGAAAAGCAGGCAGGGTGTATTCTGCCTCGCTACACTACGGCTCTATCCTTTTGCAAATTTACCAAAAGCAAGCAGAGACCTTTATCAATGGGTAGAGAGACTTGTGTGTATGTAAATAGTGTGAGGCTGTTTCGACCTATGCGGGTTTGTTTTGTGTGGGTTGGTTTTTTTCTTCCCAGTTTGGTGTTAGCTCATGGTGCTTCCCCTTGTGTACTCTGGGCAGATGGCAGGATTTTAGGTATTGATAATGTGAGTTGAGAGAAGCTTTTTCCATAGGCTCTTGTCTTTGGCTTCTATTGGCGGTTCTAACAGAGTCTATAAAAGCTACACTAGAGCGGCTCCTGAAATACAGGACAGGATCAAAAATGCACTTTCCTCATGGGCTGGGTAAGAGTTTTGGTGTCATTTTAGTAATACTTAACCACAATTTGTTTTTTGTCAGTGCTGCTATTCATTTTTCTACTCTACCATTAATACAATCCTTTTGATAAATTCTACTTGTAGAGATCCCCTGCTCAGGCGAGGGTCGCAGCTTGACCAGAGCCATCTCAAACTCTTGGTTTGCAGGCTGTGATCAGTGAAGTATATGACCAGCTCCATTCAAACAGGTCTGTCTCTCACAAATGAAAACCAGATGAAGTTGGACACAGGGTTGTACATGGAATATGAATTATGCAGCTTCATGATTTATCTAGGGACCAAATGTTATTTAGAGCTCAAAAAAATCGGGGAAAATCAGAGGGTGAGCGGATCTATGGATACCCTGGATTTTTACCAGCAAAGCTGATGCTTCTGGGTGGGTTATTTGCCTACTTATTTGTCCCCTGTACCATTGAGACCTGTCCCTTCCCAGATCTTTTTGGTTTTCCTCCTTCTTCAGATGTCTCCGGGTTTTTGGAAGTGCTTAGTAGCAAGGTGGTATGTCTGAGGACGTTATGATGGGAGATAAATACTGGAAGTAGCCGAGTTGTTGGGCTGAGTAGAGGCAAGCTGTCAATCTGGTGGATGCTCCGAGAGGTGTCCTCAAGAAGGAAAGATGGACCTGCTTGCTGGAGAGCACTTGGAGAGCTGATGCAGCCTGGGAGCAGTGCAGGAGTTGTCAGTGCTCTTTGGCTGTCTGCAAATTGCAGCTAAACTCAAGTTTAGCAGGATTCTGCAGTAGCCAGAAGAGTTGTGTGGGAGAGGGATGGTTTTTTACAGCACCTTTGAAACAGGAGAGCTATTTCAAATGCTTGTGCTTTATGTGCTTTCCTAGAACTTCACGTGGACTAAATGGTAAGGCTATAGTTGCCAGCTGGAAAGTGTTTTTCTTCTTTTTATATATATTTTTTTATTGCTAGCGTTGTGGAGGGGGGTGTTACTGTGCTGGGGCGATGGGAAGGCTGAATCGAGGAAGAACAGATGTGCATTGCAATGAAGGGCTGTAGAGGGGTCACACCAAGCCATTTTACACTCTAATGGGAACAGATGGATCCAGACTTCTCTTCTGAGTAATGAAGTCATCTAAGAGACAGAAAAGTTGTACTGATGTGGTAGTACTACATGGTACCTGAACCACAGCTGCTTACGCCCCCTCAGTTTTGTTCATCAATTATTGATGGAACAATCTCCTGACAAATTTTTGCTTTTTGCTGTAGATCATCTGCTGTTTGGGTTTCTGAGGTAGAAATTTCAGTACTTCTGGTGTCCCTGTCCAGACTTCCTGCAGCGACTGTAAATAAAAGGCTTGGCACATCCAAGAACATTGCAGATGTTTGCAGCCTTGAGGATCCTCTTGACGTTAACGTTGTCAATCAGCTCCTCTCTCTCCCTCTTCGTCTTCCACTGCTCCTAAAAGCTCCTAAACTGATGGGGTGTTCAGGTTTGGGGGAGAGCAAAGGGCAAGTGTTATTCTTGGATGTATTTTTGAGAGACAGAATGAAGTCTTTGGCAGCATTAAGTTGCCATACATAAAAAAAAATTTTCCTAAAGCACAAGCTTTTTCAGATTTTATTACTGAGCGCTGTCAGAGCTCTCCAATTCAAATTTGGTACCCAAGCATGGAAGTTTATGTGAAACACCTACATATTACAGATAATTTTTAAATGCTTAACATCATTTTCACAGAAAAATCCTGTGGAGAATGTATTTCCTTCACGAATCCCTGTGGCTATAATCATGATGTTACTTTTGGCAAAAATGACATAATTTAATCCTACTTAATGCTTCATTTCTGAAATAACAGGTGACAAAGGAAATGCAAATTACTACATTTCTCATTTTAGCCAGATAGGATATGTCCAAATGTAACTGTCGACAAGTAAAATGAATTATTACATGCCTTGCTCTGGTATTCAGTAGAGCTTAATGTAGCGTTACACAGAAATGCAATGGAAACCTAGAACTCCAGCAAAAGATTGTCAGTGTGAATACAAGTTTTTTTGTTATCTAGTTTTGACTCTTTAATGAGTTATGTGTCCTTTTCCCATTTAAGTGTTTAAAAATATAATGAAAGTGGATTCTTGGCTTAAAATGGAAGCTGCAGCTTTTTTCTAAGCCAGTTTGTGGTCCTTCGCTGGCTTTTCAGAAGTCTGCCCAAATATTTAGCTTGCTTCTACTCCCCCTCACTGTTTTTTAGCCCTGTGTTTGGTAGGAGAGCGCTGTGATGTTTGGATGTTGGTTTGTTGTCTGTGAGCGAGCTGCGGTGAGTGTGCGTCTGCGTGCGATGCTGCTTTCTTTCATGATGGTTTGGTTTGTCTTTGCAGCTTGAATGCTGGCTTCTCTTAGCCTTCCATCGAAACTGAAGGACTGGGTAATCTTTTTTGAGGAAAGGAGCAGGTGAGATGTGTGGATAATCTCGTTTCTTACCGATACCTCAAAGCTGGCCTTATAAACCTGTTGAGATCTGCTTTGCTCAAGCAAACTGTGTTGCTTGATAAAATGTCACTCTGGTAAAGCTAAATACTTGCGATGGACTCGAACCGTACCTGCTGGGATGCCACTGCTTCAGGGCGAAATTGTGGGGGTGGTTGTCTGTAGTACTGCAGCGGACCGCTTTTCACTTCCCCCTGGCTCAGAAGTGCTCCACTGACTATAGAATGAGGAATGCTGCTCTAATAAATTCCTGCTAGCTTGTGTTAAGAGCCTGTCAAAATGTATATTGAGATTTCACTTTTGCCTCCGTGTTCCTTACGGGAGCCCTTTGCCGGATAGCCGGGTTACACTATGTCTGGCACGGGAGATCTGAGCCCTTTGGAACAAGGGGAATGCTGTTTTATTTCCCACCATGAGGAGTGTCGGGAGCGCGCAAGCGACTGCAGTACAGAACTGTATGGGTACATCGGGTGTTCTCATAGCGTCTGGGCTCTTCTTGTCTCCAGTCAGCTTCCTCCGTGGAGCTTTGGGAAGCAGAACTGGTATTTGATAAATACACCAAGTCTTTAGTTTGTGTTTTCCTCGTAAAGCTGCAAAGAAATCAAAATATTAGGGACGCTGGCTAAAGTTTGTTGCCAGAAGCATCATTCCCCTTTGCGGTCCATGTGCTTTATGTGTGCTGGTTCTTAGCCACATCAAGGTATGGGGAGGACCCATCTCGCCTGTCATGGATATGAGGCTTTAGGGGAAAGGAAAGATTTAGGTGCACGTGTATGTGCCGAGTGGCTTTAATAGGGGAAGAGTTCAAGCTCCCTGTCAAATTGTCAAGGAACTGTGCAGCCCAGTTAACTTTACAATAAGCATTCCTGTTGCTGTAGTGCTCTGTTCGCACTAATGTCACTTCTTAGAAATGACACTTCTTTATCTTGCTTCCATTATAAATACTCAGGATACATGTGTACTGCAGTCCATGTATCTGGAGGCTGGTGTCCTGCTGCTTTTTACAAGGGTGTGTAGTGATAGGATGAGGGTTAATGACTTCAAACTGGAAGAGGGGAGATTGAGATTAAATAGATATAAGGAAGAAATTTTTCCCTCCGAGGGCGGTGAGACACTGGCCCAGGCTGCCCAGAGAAGCTGTGGCTGCCCCACCCCTGGAGGGGTTCAAGGCCACATTGGATGGGGCTTGGAGCAACCAGGTCTAGTGGGAGGTGTCCCTGCCCAGGGCAGGGGGGTTGGAACTGGATGGTTTTTAAGGTCCCTTCCAACCCAAACCGTTCTGTGATTCTGAAGAACACAGGAGACCCCTTGACTTGGTCACTCGTTGCTGATCTGGGCACTGGATGCGTCCCTGGCTGGGAGCTCGTTTGGCACGGAGCTTGTTCTTAAAAAAACTGTGTGTGTCTAAATAAAAACCAAAGCTCTGTCAAAATCTCTTGGTATCTCTGGTATGAAGCTTGAAAGTTAGCGATCCCAAAGCCTCCCTGAATCTTCTGGTTCTGTCCTCTGTTCATTCAACATGTTCTTAGTGATCAGCCTTACAATTACCACTCTATATAAAATGTTTTGTGTGGTTTGAATCCATATAAGGATCTTGCTGTCAAAACCACAGCCATCATCAAAGGCCTTTTTCTGAAGGAGAGCTTCCATAAGAATGCTTTCGAGATTATGCAAGTTAGTTATTTTTGAAATATTGGCACCAGAGCTGCTTGCTCTGAATTCCTCTTTCCCCTTTATAGAGAGGCCGTAACTAGTTCTGATTCTAAAACCAAAACAAAAACAACCTCCCCCTCAAATTGCTCGTTAGAGACAGCTTGGAAAAACAATGGCATCTTGAAATATATTGGACAGGAAACCTTATTTGAGTCCCTATCTTGAAAAGAAAAATGTTTAGTCTCATAATTTTGCTTGAAATTTGCCCCAGAAACTATATCAATATGTTGACTGATGAGCTGTTGCTGTCTTTGGCCATGTTGGGTCTAGCAGTTGAGTCAACTGTAGTAGTCTGGATAGTCCTTGTCTCTTCTAAACACCTTGATACATTTATTAAAAATGTACAAGTCCCTCCTACTATAACATTACCTGTACATTTTAGTAGTATAAAATACTGCATTAACAGTATTTTATGAAAGCAGTTAAGTTTAGATTCAATTGAGCTTCACCACACAGTTAAGAACATGGTTCTTTGCGTTTTTAACTTAGTCATACTGCTTTTGGGAGATAAAAGCTGTGGTCACCATCCGCTTTTCTTATCCTCAGATAAGGACAAATATTCTTCCTTTCAGAGTCTGCTAGATGTGTTTTGAGCTGTTGCGCTTAATGCTAATGCTGAGTAAAAGAGGAAAATAGCTTCAGGGGGCTCTGAGATCCCTTCCAGCCTGGGCTGTGCTGTGGTTCTTGCTCTGCTGTGTCCTTGGTGGCTTGCCTGGCTTCGCTGTAGTTGGTGTGTTGCAAAATTGTATGGAAGAGAATGTCGCGTTGGCCATCGTGGCCCCAAATCCTTCCAGCAGCTTATATTCTTCCAGGCAGTTGGTAGAATTGGAAAGCCAATAGAGTTGAGACAAAGGAAAAATAGGCTTACAATGGACTGTTTGGTTTCTGAGATGTACCCAGTTGGTGCCAAATAATTATGTGCTCTCAGCTGGAAAGAAGCTGCTTCATTCCCTCTAGCAGAATATAAAATTAATTTCCTGCAATTGTCTGGTCAGCCCTACTTGAATATCCTGTTTGGGGTTTTTTTTTGAACTGTCAAAAGGTTGAAGTCAAGGCCAGCAACGAGCTCCTCTGCTTTGTGAGCAACTTGATGCGAGAATTTTCTGGCCAAGTCGTGGTGGCAGTCAGCAATCCTGGAGCTCACCAGGCCAGGCTCAGGAAAAATGGACTTGTGTGGGTCTCCTGTGCCCTGGATTTCTGCTGTGCATCTCCTGTTCTCCTGCTAGACCTGAGCAGGCCCTTGAGCTTGTAGCCCCTTCCTCTGGTGCGAGACGAGCAGCCCCTCTCCACGCATGTGACAAACTCCAATACCTAGCAGTGTCCCACACGCAAGGAAGTTATGTTTAAAAGTAATAAAAATATACACACTTTGCCCTTTTTTTTTTTTTCTCTCTGGTGCCTGGCAAATGTTTTCCCAAATTCAACCTTGCAGAAAGCACCAGCTTGGCCTGTAGGATATAGGAATGTTACTAGCTGGAGTTCTTACTAGTTCCCACTTCAGCGCCCACGTGATGGCCGCATCGGAAACAGGGATCGAAGTCCTCGTTCCTTTAAAGACTGTATTTATATTCCTGGGGAAGGCAGCCCTTAGTGAAGGGAGGCTGGTGTTGCAGGCAATTAATGATTTGCAGCAGCCTGCTAGTTTTAAGCCAATGTAAACTTTGCCTCCTGTAGTGAAAGATCTTCCCAGCGTTGCCAACCCCACCCCAACAGAATTAGCCTTAAAACAGGAATGTGAGGGCCTTGATAAGTCTCTTGTAATTCCCTGCACTCAGAAAAACACAGTGCGTGTCCCAAAAATGTAAATATAAGACCGCTGGTGTGGACGGATGGAGCTGCCAAAATAAATATATTGCAGGAAGAGATCTGGGGTGGTAAGCGTTGGTGCTTTGGGCACCTTTAGGTGTGTAACCTTTAGGTAATTGGGAAGTGAACTGCACCTACTTACAGAAGAAAACAAGGTGCCTTCATGTAGTCTTAATTGGGTATAATACATTCCCCCCCTCATTTGTCTGCGAGGATGACAGGAAGGTATCTGAGTATCATTAGGAGCTCTCACACATCCAATCTTCCTTGCTTTGCAGTAACTCGTTTCCCTTTCCTTTGAGGTGGAGTGAAGTGGGAGTCCTGAGGCTTGGTAAAATAGTGGTATAGATGTACTCAGTGTTGTCTTTAGGCGTTTGAACTTGAAGTAATTTTCAAGTTGTTGTGTACTCTTTCTTCCCGTTGTAGCTGGAGGGCTGCTGCTTGGAAACAAATGCAGTGCCCCTTCCATAAAGCCTCAGAAACACTTGGGTGATTAAGAAAACAAATATTAAACAACCTACCAAAACCCACTCTTGCTTCCCCTTGGGACAAATTCACCTTAACGTAAACTCCCAGTAAAGGGAATTCTTTTTTCTGAGCTGATAACCATGGTCACAAAGGTGCTTGCAAGTTTACAGCCTTCATTTAGCAATGCTTCAATAGCAAGCATTTATATATATGTGTATATATATGAAGAGAGGGCATTCTGAATCGTAATTTGCCTGGGATTTGGGAAGCTCCTTGTAAAATGTGAATGTCTACCAAAAAAGAGGAAGGAAAAAAAAAAAAGAGAAGGCAAGGAAAAATGTGTTGATTAAATGGTATCCGCTAAGAGGAAATAACATTATTAACGGTTCAGATACATCCAAAGGGTTTTAAAAATCCTGTTTTCTACTCTTTGCTGAGCGGAAGGCTTTTTCCTTCTAGGAGAGCCTGGAGCACTGTCCCTGTGTAGCTTGGGCTTTTCCCTTTCAGTGGTGTGGATGCTAACAGTCCCTGTGCTTTGGTAGGCATGACTAACCTTGCAACTTGAGCTTCTGTTTCCTGCAGGAAAAACCTCCTGAACATGAGATTGAGTTCAGTTTTGCAGCATCCAGTTCCTATTGCGTATAGCAAGGAGTTTTTCATGTCTTAAGGCAGCTGGTCGTCTAAGTACTTGTCTCAAATGAGCTGCTTGGTAAAAGGTAACTTTGAATTCATTTTGAGTGAGGATTAAATTGCGGTGTCAGAGCAGGAATTTGAGCCTCTGGAATTTTCAGTGATACTAAGCCTGATGTAATTCTTCAATTAAGATGCTCTAAACCCAAATGGCCCTAATTTGGTTTAGCTTTCCTTCTTTTGTTCCCATGTGGAAAACCCTTGGTTAATTTTTAGTTTTATTTTCCCCAGTCATCCTAATCTGACTGTCAGGGCTTTTACCATCTGAAATATACTTGCCGTGCGGTTGTGGAGCTAAACGCTGACTTACTCTATAATCTTGGATATTGAGATTTTTATAGAGACACTGCATTGTCTAGTAGAAGTTTAACTGATGGCTGAGCTTTGAATCAAAAAGACATTCACATATAATTGTTCTTGCTGCTGGGAGGCTATTGCCAGATGTTATGACTAGCCTGAAATGACATAGATGTTCTGGAGTACTACCTAAAGTGTGTACTAATTAGTAAGCCACACCTTATTAGCCACCCCCCTCTGGGTTTTATGTAAGTTCCATCCTGCTTTCTTTGAGCCCTTTATCGCTTTGTGTCAGCACGAGAGGGAGGGAGATGGGGAGCTAATGAGGCTTAGAAGTTGAACGTCTGCTCCTCAGCGAGCTTAACTGCTACCTGTGTCTTAAGAGAGTTTATTGGGGGAGGAAGTCTAACTTGATCCACTCATTTCTGTTGTTGCTTAGGCCCTTAACGAAGCAGCAAAGTGGGGCTGAGCCTGTCCCTTCCTGGCTAGGCTGGGTGCTTGTGGCTGCGGCCACAGTGTGGTGGCAGCTGAGAAGCACCGTGCTGGGGCAAGGTGCCTACGGGGCAATAAACAAATGAGATATAGCCATGATATTGCCTTGCTGCTCTCTTTCCTCTTGGTTCTCGCTTTCTGTGTTGTGTGGGTTAAAGATATGGTAATAATGACTTCCACTGCATTTCTCCATAGGGAAATTCTCCTGGGTTTAAGTCCTTTGAAGTGGTTTATTCCCTGTAAATTACTATAGGAGTTAAGTGATATATGCATGTGCTCAGGTAGGAGGACAAGAGCCAAAGTCAGTTTCAGCTCATAGTAATAGTTATTTCAAAGATCCTGTAGGGCTATTTACATGGGAATACTTTGGCAAGTGGAAAACACATTTGTAACTACATGCAGCAAAAGGTACAGTTATTGAAATGTGCGTATTGAAGATAACTAACTAGAACCTTTTAATCTGTTTACTTCACCATAATAGCAGGAACAGACACCTCTCAACTGTTTGAGCTGTGCTGGTGTGCCTTAGTTTTAATAGCAATTTTTATTGTGTCTCCCTAGCTGTGCCAAATAATAACTACCACATTGAAGTAAATCTCTGTCTCTTCAGTCTCTGTACTGTGACAAGAGTTGTCTTTGCTGCACTGAAAATGGGGGTTAGTCATCTTGAAGGATTGAGACTGGCTTGTTTAGCTCTTGTATGGTGTCTTCGTAAGCCAAAACTTGCTAAGGAATGGTTTTTGCAGCAGGTGAACAAGTAGGATGAAGTTAAGAATCTTGCTAGCCAGATGCCATGGTAAGCTCTTCTGAGGAACTATCATAGAATCCTAGAGTGGTTTGGGTTGGAAGGGACCTTGCAGATCATCGAGTTCCAACCCCCCTGTCATAGGCAGGGACACCTCCCACTAGACCAGGTTGCCCAAGGCCACATCCAGCCTGGCCTTAAACACCTCCAGGGATGGGGCTCCAACAACCTCTCTGGGCAACCTGTTCCAGTGCCTCACCACCCTCAAAGTAAAAAATTTCTTCCTAATGTTTAATCTAGACCTGCCCTCTTCCAGTTGAAAGCCATTCCCCCTTGTCCTATCACGACATGCCCTACTAAAAAGTCCTTCCCCTGCTCTCCTGTAGGCCCCCTCCCTGAAGTGTTGCTTTTCTGAAGAGTGGTTACGGTTTTGGGAAGAGGCTGCCGTGGGTGATGCATGCTCTTCTCCTGGTCTCAATCATTATCGTCCTTGTCCCTCAGTGATGCCTTTCCCACTTATTTTCCCTGACCTGTGTTCCTATGGCCAAGGTGTTGGATGTGATAATGGTGATGCCTTTCTCCTTCTCTCCTTCCAGGTCATCACTACTCCTCTGATATGATGCCTTCTAGTTTGGATTGACACTGTTAACCTAGTCTAATATTACTGAAAAAACTTAATGTTGCTGTGCTTCCACCTTTCTAAACAGGACGGAAACACCCGTACAACCCGAGGACTGCTAGGTCATCTGATAGTGTGCTGTTAAGTCCGGTCATAAGCGCTTGTGTATGGTAGGCTTCTTTAGACAAACACAGCTCCTGTCAACACTGAAGACTGGAGAAGTTTCTAGTTTCCTGCTAGTTCTGAATGTAAATAGGCGGTTCTGCTCAGGAAAGATTTTAGAGAGAGAAACAAGGTCAATATTTCCAGTGGAACTCTATAAGGGCCGTCATGAATTTCGGCATCTTTAAAGCTGGAGTCAATCATGCAACAGTACTCTAATTTGAAATTATGAAGGATCCTTGAGTGTTGCCCCAGATGAGAGTTGGCACCTTAATGATGCTCTGGTAGCAACAGTAAGTATCTTTGCTCTTTGACCTGCTACCCTTTTTCTCAGATGTAACTCTATAATCTCTTAAGACTTTTATTTATGTTGCTGCTTGGCAAGTGCCTTAATCCAGAGATACTTTTACTTAGCCTTTGGGTATTACACTTATTGAGCTAAACTGTAAATTCTTCTTCAGACTGTAACCACTGTTTCCATTCTTCTGTTTCCCATTATGATTACTCCCTTGATTAGAGAGCAAGGATGCATTGCTTTTTTAGAGAAAGCATTTATCTTTGCAAAAGATAACGCTTCTGTTTCTTTCCTTTCCACGTAATTGTTGGTGTGTCTTGTGTTCGTGAGAGGTGGCACCTNTTTTCCCCCCCCCCCCCCCCCCCCCCCCAATGGTAATGTTCACCACTTCAGGCTTACATAATTTCAAAGTTTGGAACATTGAGGTAAGTGATGAGGACTCAGGATTTCGCAAAAAGTGGAGAACATTCTTATTCTTGTTCTGTGACCAGAGGTGGTTCTCTTCGACAGAGAAAGGAATTTCGTTCAGCTTTTTCTCAACATACCTTTTTCTAAATTGAGCGTATATAATCCATACTTGGAAAAATGTCTTTATTTTTTAGTTCTGTAATCTGACAGGATTCTGAAGTCATTTTAGCCTTCTGTGCACAGATTAAAAGGGTGGGAAAGGCTTTTTGTATTCCTTGAGCTTTGCCCAATCCTTCTGCTGTGCAGGTTTTTTGCTCAGATGGCTTATGATGAGCTGTACTTCAGAGATGATAGCTGATTCTTTGGTCTCTGAACTCTGCTTCTGGCTGACACAGGAGACCTGCTGTCCTTTGGAAGCTTCCTTCTGCAGAGAAAAGGTGGGAATGAGAAGCAGTGTTACAAAGATCTTGTTTATTTCTATGTTATCAGTGGAAAGTTAGACGTTTTGCAGAAGAATTGAATCAGTAAGCCTGTACACATTTAAATAAATGAGTGTGCAGAATTTGTTAGAATAGCATTGGAGAACTGTTTCTTCACCTGTGCATCCTTTGGTGCGCATTTAGAGAACGTTTCTGTTTCATCACAAATTGCTTTCTTGACGCTCTACTGATTTTGTGAATACCGCACTTTCTTGTAGCTTTTAAGTTCTTACACAATACTGTACATAATGAGTATTTTTAGTCTAGCCTCGTGGTTTTGTAAATCTTGGCTTAAAACCATCTAGCAGAAGATCCAGGGAGAAGAGTTGAGCGCAAGGAATTTTGGTTGGTCAGATAATGTATCTATAAAAAGATCTGTCTTCTGATGAATAATGCACTGTGCTGGCAGGAGTTTTAGAGGCTTATCATGGCTTTGGGAGCAACGTGGATTGTGCAAGTAGTAGTTGATGGTATTATTGCCCCGGCACTGCCCCACACCTGTTGCTATGTCAGCAGATGTGAACAAAAATTAAGATATTGTGGCATTGCTGACTTGTGTGATGGCTAATTTAGGGTAATGCTTTCTAAAATAAAGTATGTAGCATTCTAATCCTGTGAGAAATGTCTGCAGCTGTTTAAAACAAAAAAAAGTTTCTATTAAAAAAGAAGGCAAAATACTGTAGGAACTAAAATGTTTCACTTCGGTCAACAGATTGTCCCCGAACTTGCTTCCTATTTGTATTAAAAAAAAAAAGTGATGCATGTTTGCAACGTACCATGAGGCTTTGATTACACTGAATAACTGTAATAATAAATTGTCCCGTGAAAGCCATGAATTGTGATGTAGAATGCTGAGGAACAAATAACAGATCTTTAATAGAATATTAACTCACAGTATACTGTTAAGATATTTAGCTGTGTAGCAAATTGAGACCTTCACGTATTTAGTTTCTTTGCAGGGCTCTGCTTACTATGAGAAAATAGGCAGACTGTAGAAATGCCTTCGGTGTATCTGTTATTTTTTGCCTCCTGTTTTCAGAGTTTAAGAAACCGGTTGGCATACCGGAGTGAAAAGGGTATGAATACATTCCAGCTTTGGACAGCACATCTAAGATTTTGAATCCAGGTTAGCAGCTGTTTGCATTGCCTTGCAGGTACAGTTCTGATTGCCTTTGGCTCCTAAACTCTGTGATGTGCCAGTTGAGAAGTACAGGAGGGTCCAACAGTTGTGTATGCTGCCCGATTGGAATATCATCCGAGTTTTCTATAATACATCTTGCTCTTTCATCATCTCTACTGCTTCAAAACAAGCATATGCTGGAGGAATACTCCTGGGGCCAAATCTAGATGTGATCTGCTATTCCTGAGAGACAAGAAGAAAGCCTTTTTCTGGGTAGGGGAAGAAAACAAAAAATCTAATTAGCTGGGATCTTCGATACCTGAATTATTTTGAAATAAATTTGTTGCACTTGAAAATGCAGGTCAGTTGAGGTACCGAGACTGCCTGAAATGGAGATCTAAAACTGCTGGAATCCGAGAGGTAAAAAGGAGATGATTTGTTTTTTATGGTGTTGTCCTAAAAATCACAGAGTTTAGCAAATTTCTTTTTTGGCGTGATGATATTTTTCTTTAATGTTTTGGACTATAAGCTACCTAGAACAGCTGAGGCTATAAAAAAGTGTTGAGAAGAAAAATTGAGGACTTGAGGATTCTACCATGAAATTAAGAGAAAACAAGAAACCAGGGTGTTAGTTTAAAAAAAAAAACCAACTTGTCCCTTAAAAAAGGTATCACTGAATGTTAAGCTGTAACGGTATTAGATGGTGGTTAACCAAACAGAAAATTGCTTTCTTGCTATGTCCTTCCTATGGTGTTGGTAACCAGACAAAAAACTGTGGTCTTATTTCCCTCTCTGAAAAATATTGCCCACAGCATCGTGGAAGGGGGTGTTTTAGCTGTGTGTCATACACGCCGCTAAGACAAGCTTCGTGCGTCATGTTCTTGGCTCCGTGTGGCTTGAGGATACCTAGCAGAAAGTCTTTGGTCACTGAAATTGTGCTGCTGGAAATCTGCCTACTCTCTGTTTTTGCCCTTTCTCCTAGATGGCAGAATAGGAAAATGCTGAGTGTTTAACGTGTAGTTGGAGAAGTTGTTGACAATAAAAATAGATGCCTTGCTGTACCGTTGTAGCAAACTGCTTGTCTCGCCCATCGACGCGCCAGTGGCGAGATGCCTTTCCAGCTGTTTTAGCAGCGCGGGGTGTGTGCGTGCCCTTTCGCACTTGCCGTGATGAGGGCAGCGGTGCCAACACGGCTGCGCTTGCGCTTTGGGCGTGTGGGTGAATTTGGCGAATTTGGGCTCGGGTGGGAAATGCCAGGGTTTCGGCTTGCGCACCTGACAGCACGCAAGATGAATGTGGCTTAGAACAGAGATTGAGGTATTGATTTCGTGTGTTAGAGCTGTTAAATACTTACGCCGACTAATATTTAGCTCGTGAAAGCACCCTGCAGTAATTCTCTGTCTCCCCTGAGGATGTGGAGTAGAAAGGGTAAAAGAACAGATCAAACCGTAACTTTGTGTGTAACTGGCTCGTGAATTCTTCAGAGGCATGTTGTCCCCCTCCCAAAAAAATCTTTCACTTTCTCTTCCTAGCCAAAATTTATAATTCTCTGCAGCTTTATTAGTGGGCAAAAATTTCTTTTAGGTGTAAGTACAGAAAACTGGACATAGTGGAAACCAAGATGTGTTCAGTTCTGCTAACAGTGGAATCGATGTGCTCTGCTTTCCAAAACATACGCTATCTTTTTTTTTTCCTCCCCATAATGACTTGCATAGTAAGTTCACTTTGTATGTCATTAATTATAAATGATGATAGTAATGATAATAAGGTAAAGTTAAGATTTACTGGGACTCGGTTCTGCAGAGCCAGTATGGCTATTTGTTGGAAGAGCTGTTTCTGTAGCGTATCTGTAGTAGGTGGGATGCTTACCTAAGTGACCTGGGTTTGAATCTCCGTTCGCAGAACTGCATAGGCATTTTGCATTATTTATTGAAGAAAATGCGTAATCAGGCCTGTTTTTCTATTTCTGTCTTAAAGCAACAACACTGCCACAGCAAGGGTAACCTTTCAGAGCTCCAAATGCGAAATCAAATGCTGTTTATTCTAAGTTTTGTTAGATGCAATTTATTTCTCTAAAGCCCTGGGCTCACAAATCGTATATGGAAGTATTTCCGTCTCTGAAAACATTAGTTTCCTACTTCAGTAGCTGCAGTGAAAGTGATTAAAGCATGACGCAATTCTCCTCCTTAAAGACACACCAAATGATGATGGCACTAACGCTGCTTGTCATTGGACTTGTCAATTCCTTAATTCATGGGGTTGACAGGAACAGTTTACCTGGAGTGAGCTCTCTCAAGTGTATTTAGAATGAATAGCTATGGTGTGTATTTCAGAAGCTATATTGGAATTGACTAGAGCTTTAAACTGTAGGCTCTTCAGGACAGGGCTTTTTATCCCATACAGCCCAGAATACAGTGGATCTGATAACCTGTCCTGGTTGCTGTGAGAGGAGACCTAAAGACATGCTTCTTTATAAGCTGCTTAGATAAAAGACAAAGCTTCTGGGCTAATTGCCACCTTTATATTTTGCCATATGCTGCTACCCTGGAGTGTTATTCGCTATTGGCACTTATATAGAATTAAAAAAAAAATCTCTTTAAAAGGCTGTCCCTGGAGAAATTTCTTCCTAGTCAGAAAGCAATGGCTAGCTGAGACAAATAGCTTCATATGAACCCTTGCAGAGGGAGAAGGTGGCTCTAATAGGAGATATAATGAAGTATGTTAAAAGAAAAATCATTATTTGACTGGGCAGGCAGCTGCCCAGCATAGAAATTTGGCTTCTGGTATCTTTGACCTTATAGGAGTTTGTCTTGGACCGTGGCTGGCTTTTCCGTGCTAGCACTGTGCTCGAAGAGCGATGGGTGAGTCATTCTGGAAATTGGGAATGCCTTCTGATGGGAACTTTTTTAATGGTACCAGGCAGTTTTCAGCTTGGCTTTCAGTATTCAGCAGAGTCACCAGGGAGCCAAAGAATATCACGTGGCAAGGACCTGGATGACTTTCTAAGCTTTAATGAAAAAAACCCCCCACCCTAAAATCGCAGTTTTGCTGACACTGCCTCATAATATGAGACCATTAGAGTGATCAAACAGTCTAAGAAAGCATGCTGCAGAAGGAGCTGTTGCTGACATCGTGGCAGATCTTGCCTAGGAGCAAATGGTGGTATATAGCATGCTTTGCCATTTACGGTCTGTAATGTATTACATATACTCGTTGCTGTGTACGTGAAGGTATGGATCCTCATATTCCATGGCTGGTGTGAAGGTGAGAGAACAGCAAAAGAAGGGAATAACCTTTACTTGGCCTAAAGCAACATAACAGGACCTGCGTGAACAGCCCGCTGCTGCTGTCCTGGCTATTGCAGGTATTATAAAAACAGGGAAACAAGTTCACAAAAGATTATTTTTAACCTGCTTGTGTCATCTTAAATTGAGACTGAAGGCACAAAATGCTTGGAGCTGTTGATAGTGCAGTCAAGTACTCTTCAAATTCATCAACTCAGAAACTGGCATCACCGTGTTGTTTTTTCCAACATCGAGACAGTCCTTCAGCTCCTGAAATGGGAAAGAGTGAGGCTGCTCTCCCTGGATAGCCATGCAAACGGGGAACAAAACTCTTCAGAGAAGGTGACCTCAGGTCTGTTTGCTTAACAAAACAGTCCTGGCCTAAGGTTTTTGCTTCCCAAGTGTTTATGATAACAACTTACTGCTATAAATGCATTTCCACTGTCCTTTCGGAGATTTTTGTATGTAACTAGTGGAAATAAGATAGCAGCTAGAGTCCTGATGGCAGGTTTAACTGCACAAATAGACACTACCTCCGCCCACCTCCCCAAATAATCTCCAAGTAAGATGAGCAATCTAAAATCCCTTGACTTTAGGGCACCGTCACGCAACATGTGGATGTTCTTGTTTTCTGTGTCTTTTAATAAGTGTTGAGAGGACTCGGTGTTTTCTACAGTTGAAGTGCATCTCCACCAAAGTCAAGACCACCTTCTCAAGCTTTCTGGAGGTCGCTTGGCATGGAACAGTTTTCCTCTTGGTCTGACAGCCTCATAAAAAGTGATAGCTTTCTCTTACAAGGGAGGAGAGAAATGGTAGCCACAGGGCGCTGGGACTCCACCAAGCTGCTGATGGTGTAGGATGTAACCGCCCAATTTATGGGAGCTGTGGTAATGAGGGACAAGTAGATGGCACAAGAATCGCTGGCTAACTTGAATGTTTTCTTTGTGCTAGTACAAGAATTGAAAACTGTTGCTTTGATGTTTGACCTGAAAGTTGATGTTCCTGTAGGAGCTGGAAAAAAAATTGCCTTAAAATCTATGTCTTTATAGAAAAACTGCAGATGTTGCTACACTGTAGCCAGCATAATGGCATCATATCATATGTTGTGAAGTTGCCCTACACAAATGCACGAAAAGAGAATTTTATTTTCTGAAAGTCATCCCCTGGCTATCACAAGATGGGGGAATTAAGTTGCGATGGTTTTAATGTGAACGTACAATGTTAGTCAAGTATGCTGCTAAAAACTCTCTACAAACCCACACCAAAATAGTTCAGGGTATGTTCTTGTGTTTCCCATTCTACACAGCTTGGTTTATAAATATCTCGAAAGTCCTTGTTTTCGGCACTGCTGTGTGTTGTGTGTGCCCGTCTCAAAGTATGCGGGGTTGATCCGAAGAGTAATAGGTCGCAGGGTGCTCCGAGATTGGCGGTGCAGCAGTGGGAAGTGTGTTGACACAGTCTGCAGTGAGGCTAACGTGACTTGCACGGAGCAGATCTAATGGAAACCACTTCTGGTGCATGCGCAAGTCTTTTGGAACGCGTGAAGTGGAGGAGGTGTCCCTTTACTGGAAGGATAAAGGCAGTATGTTATGGACAACTGTGGATATATGCAAGAGGAAAGCTGCTGAACACCGTTGTTGTTTTTTTTTTTCTTCCTTGGAGCTGATCCTTCCAATTTGGCTGAGATGACAGACTACATCTATAAAGCAGACTTTTTTTTTTCCTTTCCCTTGGGTGTATTATCATCTTTTAGCTGCATATCTGTTAAGCCATCTTCAAGCGAAAGCAAAATCTAACACAGAGATGGTTACATTCTTAACGCAAGTCACTAGTATTAAACCTATCTCTTCCTGTCAGGGGCTGGAAATGTCTATAAGGTGATAAAGCAATGAAAATGGTTTCACTTAAAATGTCTGTGTAAGACAGTTGAGAGCAGCTGGCATTGATTTGTGTGAAATGCCTCTGGTTTGACTTGCATGCTTGTTGGGAAGTCAAATTGAAGAGCATCCTGCAAAAGACACTTAGATATAGGTAGCCCCTCTAATGATGGATGTAAAAACCATTGTTCAAACTATAGCCATGTTGTCCAAGTTAACGTATGATTTTGTTAACGAGAAGGTTCTAATTGCCTGGAATACTTATCCATGTGGAGATCTATTTGGACAGATTTCTCTTGTGTTTCCAAAGAAAATCATGTTTTTGTTCTTCCCTTTTAGCTCTGTCACAGAATGCTATGTTCTTTTTCACAGCTATTGATTGAAATATTTTGGTATCTTTGATATTCTATTTAAAGCCATAGTAAAAAGATGCTAGAAATAACACTTAAAAAAAGGCAGCTTGTTCCTTGTGTGTGGTTTGTTTTTTTTTTCTGTACTGCCTACCCGAGAAAACTTCACATCAGAGCTATGGCTGGTTTGGATTTGATTGAAAGAACAGTGGCAGCTCCAGGTGATAGTTAGTCACTATTAAGGAGCTGTGAGAAAGCTAGCAGTTTACAATCCTCAGAGATATCCTGTAGCCGTCTTGTTCCTATTATCCTCATTACCTAACCTTTGACCAAATGGCTCTTTTCATGTTACTTTAACGACAGAAAACCAAAAATTCTTGACTTTTTTTTTTTTGGTGACTCAGTTGTGAATTTTGTTGATACAGAGCTAAAAACTCCTTGTAGTTGAGATGGCTGCACTTGCACAGGAAAGTGATGAAACTGTTACTGTGTGAGTGTGGGGAGGGTCCCCATCTCCATTTCTCTCTGCGCCCTGTAGTTTTGCCATGGAAGGCTGCCAATGTGCAGTGGGAGTATTGTTGGGAAATCTCAAGAGCAGAAGAGGTATACAAACCCTACAGAATGACCAGGTGGCATTGAAATATACTCACTTGGGTAAATGAAGCCCTGAAGATAGCTCTTTCAGAGTATTTTGGAAACTAATTTTAAAAATTATTTATCAATAACTAATTAATGATTTAATGTTAAAAATATTTTTAAAAAATACTTTCCAGTGTACTCTAGAAACAAATACCTGCATTCCCCCTGCTCCTTCCCATGAAGGTGTTCATGTTGCATTTTAGGCGCTTTCCTGGAGAAGATAAAACAGCCTTTGATTAGTGACTCAAGAAACTTTTATTAGTCTAATATCTGAAACCTCAGCTGGTTTCACTGGAGACTAGCCCTGGGTGCCTCTTCATGGGAGTAGGGACATCTGCTGTCTACGGTCTCAAACATGGAAATTAATTGGGACTTTCTCTTACCACCATTCATCAAAGGGTGACCCTTCGACTTTGACCCTTCATCAAAGTAGGTGCCTATTGCAGTGGAAAGCATCGCTTTAAGTGGAAAACATGTTTACCCCCTCATTTTATTATACAAAAAAATAGCTTTAATATCAGAAGTGATGTTTTCCTGTGTCTTGCGCCTGATGTTAAGGAACTGAGGTTAGTCAAGTCTTGCAACAGGCAGCGAGATAAATTCAGAGAGTGCTGCTTGTCTGAAATACAGATGTCTTGATAATAAATAGAGATGCCTAGGATAATACAACAGTGCAAGCTTCTGGTACAGCAAAACTGGGAATTTGTGTTATGTGAAGAATAGTCATAGCAGATGTCTTTTCACCTGCTCATGAGAGTTTGGAGTTGAGGGGAAAAAAAATAAATTCTTGAAGCACTTGCAAAACCTTGCAAGATCTCTAGTGACTATGTTGGCTGGAACTTTTTTAGCCCTTTGCGTTTGAAATGTTTCTCCAGCGGCACTATCAGTTCAGCGCTGCTCTGTAAGGGAAAATGCTCTCCGTCTAGTGCTGGTGGAGTACACTGATCTCATCTCAATTAGCCTGTGGGAGATGGAGCAGAACAGCCTTGAAGTACGTTACCCAGTGCGTGAGTGTCCCTGCTTAGGTAGAGTAGGTTTCAAGGGGTCTCTTCTTCTTTTTCTCCATTATACTTCTGTCTGCACATCATTCCTGAAAATCTGTAACTTCAGGATAAAAAGAAGTTCCAAACAGTGACATGTAATTGTCAACTTTGGAGGCAATTATATAGCAAGAGTGGAATAGACCTGGAGTAGTGAATGTGGTTTTTCGTCTCCCTGAAGTTGGATGGAAAATCCAGTGTTTTCTGCCTGGTGAACTGTGGAAATACCTCAGGGGGTGGAAGAAAAGTGGTTTAGTGTCAGCTCTGTTAGGTTAATAAAACAGCCTTGTGCTGTAGGTTCTGCGGCTGTGTGTTTGCTAAGCAAAAGGATGGTGGTGGTGGTTGAGGCTGTTCAGTACTGGCATAGATTTTCTAAATGCATATCCAAATTAGTAGTTGAAGAAACAAGTAATTCATAGAATCATAGAATGGTTTAAGTTGGAAGGGACCTTAAAGACCATCTAGTCCCACACCCCTGCCCTGGGCAGGGACACCTCCCACTAGACCACATTGCTCCAAGCCCCGTCCAACCTGGCCTTGAACCCCTCCAGGGGTGGGGCAACCTGGGCCAGCATCTCACCACCCTCAAAGGGAAAAATTTCTTTTTGAGATCTCATCTCAATCTCCCCTCTGCCAGTTTGAAGCCTTCATTCACCCCTCATTCTATCACTACAGGCCATTGTAAAAAGTCCCTCTCCAGCTTTCCTGTAGCCCCTTTCAGATACTGGAAGAGGCTCTAAGGTCTCCTGGGAGCCTTCTCTTCTTCAGGCTGAATCACATTAAATCAATTTCTGCTTCATAAATGATCTTGAAGAAATGAGCAAGAAACTATTTTATTAGGTGCCACGAGAGACTGTAGCTTGTGTTTGCCACTTTCACATATCTGCAAACGGAAATGTCTTGTCCTGAGGCTCGTGAGTCTTGATTTTCTTGCTATGCCATTCTTTAACGAGGAAGCGAGGGGCTGTGTTTTCATTTATCGGCTGCGTAGGACTGAATGTTTTGGGAGCAGCTTCAATAAAACTTTTGCATTGCTGGTTGCTATGAGCTTGTGAAAAAGGAGTTTATTTTTGTCTGCGCTTACAAGCCCTGCCACCTCCATAAACCAAAAACATGGCTTGCTGCTCTTGAAATGGGAGTGAAATTGTGAACACAAGGCTAGCGGCAGATTTATCTGTGCTCTCTACATGCTTTAAAGTTCGGTGGCGGTGCTCTCACGAACGTGCAAAAGTGGTGAAAACAGCTTGTAAGCAAGGCTACAGAGCTGGGGAGGTTTCATGTATAGTGTTGCTGCCTCTCATGCAACCTTCAGACTGAAATATGTGAGTTTTTCCTTCTACTTGCATGCTATCAATATCGCTCTGGCACAGATGAAGTGTGTTGGTGCAAACGTGCTTGCCCAGCTGTGTAGCAGCCTGCAAGCTGTTGTCTTTAGGGAAATTGGAGCCTTGGAGAAAGAGTGAGGGCGAGAGCGTGTTTACTTTTCTTCTGATTTATAAAGTTACTTAATATAGGCAAAAATGATCTCATCGTGGAGCATATGCATATTTCTTAAACTCATTGATACTGTGAATGTGAATTTTCCACTCTTCATAGTGGTACCACAGCTGACTTAAAGAGGTACACTATGTCTTGTGCGGAGTAATTAGAAGTGTTGTACTTTATTCCTGCTTCCCAAGTTATTTTTTTACATGCGTGGTATCCAAAACGTGGCTGACACCCATTTGCCAGTGTCATGTGCCATTCTCCCTGGGTGTTCGTAAAACTAAGTATATGACAGGTTATTGGGTAAATACACCAAGCAGAATATTCCTGTATCTAATAAACAACCAAGTTTAAGTTGTAAAATGTAGTTTTGTGGTTTGTCTGCAGCTTTTCCTTTTGTGTTCTGCTATTCTGATCTCTGGGGTGCTGAGCATCCATGTAAAGAGATGCTGCTTAGTGTTTACAGGTAGTAATTTTGTCCATTGTAACACACTGTTTTATTGCTTATTCTTTGTTTTGAATAGGGGAGAGGTGTTAATTGTGATTAATTGTTGAATTCTTAACAACGGGTGCTTGTTGTCCAAGAAGTTGTCCATTTAACTTTAGTTAAATGAGCTCAGGGCTGAGTGAGTACTAAATCTACGCAGTTCCTACAGGTTTATGCGCTAAGCTTTTGCGGGTGGGTAGAGGTCTCGTGGTGGGTCTTCAAGTTTGTCCCTTCTTGAGCCTTTTCTGCCTTTGATGCGGCAAGTGATAAAGATGATTTTCTTCTCCTTAAAGCCTGGGATTCTGACCTCGAAGGGAAAAGCAGTGGAAAAAGCACATTCTAAATGCAGTGACCTTCTTGATTGCACGGCTTGATCGGGTGAGGTGCAGGGGCTGCAAGGCTTGCATACCCTCCTGGCTTTGTTGTAGTCGTGAAGCACAGGAGGCTGGTTTTCCAGTTCAGTTTACTGAAATAACCCAAGGTCCAAATTGCTGATGTTGCGTCTTCCTATAAGGTCTGATTTCACCCCTGCCCTTCCTGTGGCGCTCTGCTGTGGCTGGAATAAGGGTGAGAAGTTGCGTTCTCAGTTCCCTTCCCTTTAACTGCTCGGGTTCCCTATTGCAGCTTCCTTCCTGCACAGAGTTTACTGAGAAGGGGTGCTGAGCTCTGTGGTCCCGGCTCCGTCCTGCAGTCATGGGGCACGTCTGCAACAAGTGCTTCAGCCTTACCAAATCCAGCGGGCAAGGCTGGGTGCTGGCTGGGATGTAGCTGCTACCTTGGGGAGGACGTGAAGGTCCTCTGAGCTTGAGAAGTGGAACCAAGCTCCTGATATTAAGTATATTCATCTGGGTTTTTTAAAAAAATTTTTCAAAAGCAGGTTGTGTGCAGGAGTGGGAAATCTTGACTTCTCAGTTTGCATTTGCTCAAAAATCTTACTCCATCAACAAACCCTTATCTATTTAGTATCTTCACTTAGTTGAAACAGATACCTCTTTCAAATACAGTAGAATTAAAAGTAATAATACAGAGTGGATTAATTGCAGAGCGCAATATGTTACTATACAGAACACAGCCGTAGGTGCAACCTGAGGACTTGCTCTGCCTGGAGCTGAGCGTGCCGTCTGGGGCACGACTCTTTCTCTGCCCAGGGAATTTTGGTGTAGGTCTCAGGCATTCTTGTAGCTTGTGAAACCAGCAACTGTAGGAGAAGGAATGCTTGTTCAGTTCCCTTGGAGAAAAGGGCTTCTGAGGGGAGCATGAATGTTCAAGAGAAAGCAAAATCTCCAGGAACTTTCTGTTTAGTGCAGACTGGGGAGTGTAAATTTATTTTTTAGTTCAAATCCCTGTTGGTGTCTCAGAATTAAAGCACTGCCCACCAGTCTGAATGTAGTTAAAAACTGTTGTTTCTCAAGCTTGATTATTTTAACTTTTTGAAGGAAAAGACATCTGTTGGAATGGAGGGGGGGGAACCCCACAATCCCTATTGTTTTTTTCGTGTAGTCTCCATAATTAGTTCTGCTGCTCTGCATTACATGAGGATGTAAGTTGTTACATTGATAGGTGCACCAGACTATAAAAAGAATTAATTTTTAGTTTTAGCAAGTACTGTAGCATATCACAGTCTTTATTCTGCAGCAATAGCTACAGTAGAAGCATTTGGCTGTAGCAGAAGAGCAGAATGATTTCTGCAGGAATAACTCAGTATGCAACTCTGGACTATGCTTGTACTTAGGTAAACACAGTCTTGTCAGAGAAAAATCTTTCTTTAGCAGTGTGGATGAATGCAAAGGATCTTAAAGGGTTAATATCTTTAAGCTAGTTTTGCAAAGCCCCTCTATGCTATATAAATATGCAAACTATTCCTGGGTGAAGAATTTCTGCGTCATTTTGGGTGGGTAATTTGTTGCAGTCTCAAATCACTTGCCTGCTTTTTCAAGACTCTCTCTTCTATAGGCTAATTTTCTGGTATTCTGTGGATTTTCTCACTTTTGCTCTTAAAGCAATGTAATTACTTCTGGGAGCAAATAATTTCCAAGCAGAAGATCAATGAGGTAGGAGTGTGAAAAATGTATTAATATATCTGCTGGCATTGCGTGCTGTAGTACGCTAGGAGCTGGGGGAGTCGATGACAAAAATATTCCAATCTGTTCTCGCACATCCGTACCTTCCTGCAGTTGCTTATGGCCGTAAATGCAATGCAGAGATAAGGCTCTAATTTCAAAGCACCAGGGGAACCCCCAACACGCACAGGGACGAAAATGAGACTGCGGAACTGCCTTGTGCTTCTGATGCTTCAGTGTGGGAGTTCCCTGCAGCAAAGGTAATTCCCCAAAGCAGCAGTTGCTAGCAACGTGAAGAGGAAGGAAAGAGAAGAGATGGAGATTTGGTTTAACTTAATTTCAAAGCCACCTTTTATTCCGCCTTATTGAAATCTATTCAGCAAAGGCATCTCGTTGCCAGGGGAGCTGGGATTCCTCGTACCACACCGCTCTTCCCCCACCTTCCCGCTTGGCGTGCAGGGAGAGCTGCATCATCCAGCGAGGGTATCTCCCGGCTCCCACCTCCCTCCCTCCCGTGCTCGGCGAAGCAAGCGGCAGTGGACATGGGCAGCCCCTGCTGCCGATGCTCTGCTGATAACCTTCAGGCTCCTGCAGCAAGGTTGTTGCTGAAATTGTTGTATCGGCTGAAAGCTATAACTTAATTTCCGACGTTGGGCCCTCTGGGATGCTCTTTGTCTCTAAAGCAAGCCCGTTTTTAAATAATATATTTTTTAAAATATATAATTAAATAATATAAAAAGAAGGGATTATGCTTTCCTTTTAGAGCACGCTGTTGAAAATGCTGCTGCTGGAGTACTAGAAAACCTGCTGCTAACAAGTAGCTTTCCTTTCTTAAAAGGGGGGAACACATACGTGGTAAGGAGACAGAAACGGATGGTGTCAGTGTGTTTGGTTTGATCAGTGAATTACAGAAACAATGTGATTAGAGTGTTCTTGTCCCAGAGCATTAATTATCCCGACGGTCTGTGGAGCGGGGAGAGAAGGGAGGCATTTAATCATGAAGATTCGCTTCCCGTGCAGTTGCATGTTAAATGGAAATCCCTTTGTTTGTATTCATTGCACCGTTCGAGTATTCTTCATCTTGAGGCTCTCTGTGTGACTTGGTTGGTCAAAGCAATTATTACAGGTAGGGCTTTCCCAGAGCAGCCCTTTTTGTCATCATCTCGCTTTTCGAAGCGACTCAAGTATTGTGACCTGTAGGCAATGCAAGAGGGGGAAAAAAAAGGTCACCGCTAATTAGATTATTGCCCATCTGCACAGTAACATCACTGTCCCGGCTTTTGTCCTGTGCGTTACTGATATGGTGTGGTAGAGATTAGATAATCTTTCTGTAGCCCTTTGCTTTGCTAGACTTCAGTTCTATTCTCTGCAGACAAAATAAGATTGTGCGTGATTTTAGACTACCTGAAACACAAATCTGAGTCTCAGAGGTTGTAGGAATGTACCGGTATCACCTACGCAGATATTAAATTACAGCATCTACACTGAAAAATTACTCTAGAAATGTCAGAATTAGCGTGAGACTGTTTACAAACTAGCCTTGTGTAGAACATATTGAGATTTCAGTTCAGTTTCTCTGCATGTGAATTTTGAGGTGTTCTGAGTATCGGCGCAGGTTCTGGTGACTCTGCCAAGCTCTGCTGCATTCAGACTCAGCTCTTGACAGCTCCTGTGTTCATCCATACCTGTGTGGTTTGCCACTGGCTTTGATGAAGACATTGGGGTACAAAAAAAAAAAATTATGTGTTTTTACCTATTCTAGAGTGAGTTCCATATGAGAACAATGACAGTTGTGTATACTGTCAACCCTATAAATTAGGAAAACTGATTTATTTTTTTAAAGGAAAAAAAAAGTGCTCAACTTGTGTGGGGAAGCTTCTAGTTGTGTTTTCAGACAGACCATGTATGCAAAGCTGATGCTGGACGTTTAGGCATGCGTATAGGGACTTGCAATATGAACGTGTACTGCTGTACACTTGAGGACATTAGCTTCTCTGAAATGTACTCCGTATTTCTACACGCTATAGCCAAATATTCTTGAACATGAGGTGGAGGTTAACTAGTAAAATCCCTGTCAGAATATTTTTACTTGCATCTTTTTCAAAGTCCTTTGTGCTTTTTCCTTGAACTCGAGGCTCTGTACCTAATGTTGGAACTTGTCCCCTGAGCTGTGAGATACCAAGCCAAGGTAACTGCAGCATGGATCACCTCCTGAGCATCTTCCCTGGGTCCAGAAGTACAAACTGCAAAGGAACCAATGCCCTGGGACAGGAGGAGGGTTTATTCCCCATCCCAAGGAAGAGGAGAACTCCTGCTGCTGCAGTCAGGCAAAGCTCCAGGCGGTGAAGGGACAGTCCTGGGCAGGAAGGAATCCTTCTGGAGATCCTGGAGGTGGGATTTCTGCGTGCTGGCTGTGTGGATCAGCTATTGCTGGTGAGGGACGTAGGTTAAGCACAGTGAGGGTGCTTGCCCCATGTGTGGAAGAGAAGATTGGTTTTGTGGGTTAAACCCTGTGAAATTTGGTGGTAAAACAGGCGGTGTGGTTGTACAACAAGTATGCAGAGTGAGGTGGGGTGGTGGTGGTTCTCTGTTAGCTATAGGTGGGAGGGAGAAACCCATCACCAGTTTGAACTTCCATTCTCTGCAGCTGGAAATCGAAGAAAGGTCCTCTTAAGGACTTTCGTGAGCCTTATTTTCCAAACAAGGCACTATTTTCTAAATAAGTGCTGCCAAAAACACATTCCAAGAATCTATGGTGTTTACAGCTGCTGGGGTGGGATCAGGCAAGCAGGGAGGGAGAATAATTTTTCTGCTATTTACCTTTAGGACTCCAACTTTACTTTAACTTTACTGTCATTCACGCTGCGTATGAAAGGCATTGCACCTCAGTGTGTGCTCACTGAACTGATGTTTTTCTATTTTGCTAAAAGCTGCAGTACTCTGCCTTCAGCAGATACTGAGAATGTGTATGGTACCAAAGGTGGATAAACAGCTAGCAGGGACATGGGTTGGATGATTTATCGTACATCCTATATACAAGCTGCACTTCTCCTTTTCCTTACCAGAAGAAACATTATTTGTCTTCATCAGGTTCCTTTTGAAAGGAATGGACACTGTTTTTTATAAAAACAGACTTTTTCCTCACTTATCTCTTACCTAAATGTCTGAGTAAGGTTTGTGTCATATGTTCTACATGGTCCACTTGCCAGGAGGAAATAGCAGTGAGGTGTCCTACATCTCTCCTCGGGTTTTGCTGGGCAAATACCTGTCAGATGTACCAAATCATGGCCAGTGAAAGAAGGTTCACTCTTGGCCTGAGGATCCCAAAGCCAGGCTGTTCCCTTACTGCAGTACACGGTGTAATAATTCTAATTGCTGGACTTGGTTGTTTTCAAAGGGTTAGTTAACAAAAAGCTTTGAACAGTTCAGGCAAGTTTTGCACTGGAGGAAAGGCTGCTAGCCAGAGGTTTGTATTTATTCATCTTGGTGTTTCAGATCGAAGGTTATCAAAATTTAACTCGTTTGGCTTTAACGGTGTTTCTCAGCCTGTGACCTGAAAGAGGAATTGAGGCAGAAGAAACATGCCCTTGGCTCACCCTGCAAGCAAGACACTTGGAGGTGTACTGAAAGCATTCTTCATTTATTTTAAGCACAGCGAGAATTTGAGACCTTAAAATATTGTTCCTCTAGAAATCCAGCTTCCAAAAGCACAAGCCCAAGCTAGCTACTTGGGGGGGGTACCTATTGTGCTGGCACGCTCTTTTCCCCCAAAGTAAAACCCCTTGTGTAAGTTGAGCAGCACAAAGGGTTCCTTAGGTGATGGGCGTGCTGGGAGGAGCAGCCCTGCTGCTCCTGGTGGAAGGAGGGGCATGGCACTGCAGCCCGGAGCTTAGCCCCGGGGTGGCTTGCAAACGGAGTGCTTCTCCGCAAGGCCCAAAACGTGTGCCGTGGTCTTTGCTCTCCCTTCTCTGTATCAGAGAACTTCAAGAAAACACTTGCTTTAGAGATGAATGTTTGCTACGAAGTGGGAGAACTTGTATTCGGTAAATTTTGCAGGTGTCGGTGTGAAACACAGCTGTAAATAATAGACGTGGGTTGGCTGTATTGGGACATGGTAATGCATATGCAGACTGATGCTGCTTTGTACAATGGATATATGGTGGTTGTACAAACGGCTTCAGCTCTTCTCATTCGGGAGGAGACCTCTGCACTGTCTTTCAAAGGATGAGAGAGTCCACAATTATTTGAGAGGTGTGTCCTGCTGGAGAATTTCGATCTTCTAGCTAACCTGAAAAGGAGAGGCACAGTAAAATTACTTGGCTCTCCATGTGTCAGTGCTTAGGTGCCGCGTATCTTCGAACTGGACACCCCTCAGAGCTTCATGGTAAGCCAGTATCTTAGCACGCACCTGTGAGTAGAAACAAATAGGCATGAGGGATGAGTTAGATGGCTGCCAGTGGATTTAGCAGTCTTTCAAATCCTACTTTATTCTTTTCCTGAAGCGCTGAGTCCCGGCAGCCGGACGTGAAGACCTTCTGCCTTTTATAGCGATTATAAAACACATATTATAACTATAATGTTAGCTGAGGGTGAGACTAGCCTTGGGAAGACAGCTGAAATGGGACAGGACCGATCTCTTCAGCAGAAATTTGGTAGCTATTTCAGATAACAGTACTTTGGTTCCTCTGAAAGGCAGGTGCTTTGCATTTCCTGCCCACGGAACAGTGGGAAATTGGACTGGGGGAAGGGCATGGGGTTAATTTTGGGTGGAGGTAACCCTGAAGTTGGATGGGGAAGCAAGATCAAGGGGCCACTTAATATGGATTTCATTCCAAGTAGATGATTGCAGCATTGACAAACCTCCTTCTGCCTAAGGGAAAGTTAGACGCTCGCAGAATATGTGTGCACGTTTCTGAAGAAAGGCGAATTTGGCTGTAGACTTGGGTTTATTACAAAGTAGTGTTAGGGTTGGTGAGAACAAATAAGCTTCTTGGAGTGCTGATGTATTGCCTGGACTTCAGAGTGAGTTTAAGCCTCCCAAATTAATAGTGGAGCTTTGATCGAAATGAATATTTATAGTTCATTAATACAGTGTTCTTCTCAAAGCAATGAGAAAACAAAGGTCTGACCCAGCCATGTGGCAGCATCCTTGTGAGGGCTAAGTGCTACCACTGTGCTTTTATGGAAGTAAAGTAAGAAAATTAATCTGAGGAATTTGTGTCCTCCCTTCATGGAGACCTGAATACTTCTGAGCAGTTCACACGATATTTGAGGCTTTCATTTTTCTTAGCTTTTTTCAGCTGAAGCCATCAAAGCTTCAGCCGCCACTTTTGGCGACGCTTACGTGGTTTTCACTGGGGAACAAGGATGAATGCAAACAAAGATCGGCCAACAAGTGGTCCGGTGCTTAATAAGGCTAAGCTTCCACTAATGCTAGCCTTAATTTCTATTTAGAAAGAAAAAGTCAGCCCCAGATGTCAGCAGGGATGATTGGGATATATTTATCATTTTCCAGCTGGAAATGCCCTAAGTGGGGGGAAAAAACAGACGCTGCATGGGTGGGCAGCAAGATGCTTAGATTGTCTTACCCAGCTGATTGCTGTGCCGGCAGAAAAAAAAATGATTGAGCTTGAGTGCACAAGAGGACATTGAAGCACTGTCCCAGGCAGGAGCTGGGAAAGCAGCCCATTTCAGCGGCTCTATAGCCTAGGGTCTCCTTAGTTAAGGGAATGCAAGAGATCACACTGCGATAGTCACAAGGCTTCATCCCAATAGTAAACTGAGGTATATTTTATAGGGACAGCTCAGATTTCATGTCATCTCTGTTGATGTTATCATTGACTGGTCCAGGGAAACATCTTCCCTAAAGTTTCCTTGAAGGTAAAATGCTCTGCAGACGCTTAAGACCGGTGCGGGATGGATGGTGCTTGCTGAGAGCCTGTGGGGAATGTGTTGGCAAGCAGGTGGCAGGGACTTGGAGAGGGATGCAGGAGATACGTCAATGCCAAAGCTTTCATCTTGTTTAAAACGCAGACCCGAGAGGGATGTGGAGCGTTGATTGCCTGGATTTCCTATTGGCTGCACTGCTGGGCATGATTCTGGGTCAGATGTGCTTATCTCACGCAATACCATGGTTAAGTGTCTTGGAAATTAACGTGAAGGGTAAAGAACTGTGTGTTGTGTGAGATTTAAGTAAGTGAAGATCAAAATGATGGTGAATATATCACATGTAATAATAAAAGTACCAAATGAGGAGTATTTCTCCAAAGTGGGAGTTTGGTGGTGTTGCACAGTCGGAGGTTTTGGGCTCAAAACCTCAAGCTAGCTAAAAAAGCTTCAAAACTAACTTCAAACTAACCTTTGGAAGGGGCATAAAAGCTTGTCGCACAAGACTGGTGTTGTTGGTATATCTGCCACCCGCCAGCAGAATTAGGAAAGCTTTGTGGTTTCTCCTGATGGTGGATCTTGTTGCCATTTTTCTTAATCTGAGAGCAGCATGGGCAAAAAGCAGTACTTGGGATGGAGACATCTTGAGGGTGGGAGTCTAGTTCTGATCCTTTCACTATTTGGCTGTATTTTCTTTAACAAACAATGCCCATTTAAAAAAAAAAAATGTTGCCAACCTGTTGAAATACTCACAAGAAATGCTTCACTGCAGCAGTTTATGTACTGTGCTTTGAGCCTGTTGGAGAGACTGAGGCAATCTTGTACTTCTGACATTTATTTTTTTTTCTGTAGTGTAGCAGTTGGATTAATTTTCCAGGATGCCAGACACCTGTATTTTTACAAAAAAAAACCCCAAAAAACACAAAACAAAACAAAGAAAACCCCAGGGAATTTCAACTTGTTCATACATGAGATGTAAACAAATTTGTCTTCAGGTGAATGCTGGAACTGTCATGCTACAGGGTTTATTTTCTCTCTGCTGTTAGGGCCACCAATGTAGTAAATGGGACACTCATTGGACTGGGCAGGGACACATCTGTCCTTGTTACTGGGGTCTTTGGTGTAAGGGCAGGTTGTGATTTTCTGTGAGCAGTGCCTCTGTCATTTATGGAACAAGCCCATGTAGGAATTTCTATATCTCCAAGGCTCTTCTATGTTGAAATAACATTAAAAAAAATAAGGTGAGATCCAATCTCTAGAATTACTATTAGACAACTAATACTTAACCCCCCCTAAGCCTTGCTTGTTCAAAAGCCGGCGTTTCTCAGTCCACTCGCCATGATCTCTAAACCCACTGACTGCTGTAACTGCACTAATGCTTTTGAAGTGGCATCTCCTGACAGGATCCGAAACTATTTTAATGGATTTGTTGGTTCGGTGCCAAGTTGGGAGGAAATTGTGTTATTTGAGTAGCCTTACCCGCGGGTCAGTGTTGCCTGGGTGAGCAGGGCTGCCGAGCTGGCTGGCAGCACACAAGCCCAGGCTCCCTGTGCTTCCCTCGATGCCGCTAGCCCAGGCAGAAGCTCTCCCTGAACATTTCGGATAAGATCTCCCCAGGAGCACAGCTCAGGGTGAGAGGGAAGCCTCTGCTTTGTGCATGCACTGCTTGCCCTCGCTGAAACAAAACCAGTGACGGGCATTCAGTATGAATGAAATCTGAGTGGTGAGTCACTGCCCGAGAAAAACCTTGCTCAAAATCATAACGCAGAAATAAAGTGTGTTCCTCTGGGGCTTCTCCCGCTTGCAGCCCGTCGTGTGCTGGTGGCAGGGAGGGAGGTAGCCTTGAGTTGAAAACATTCCTTCTGGTTATCAGCCTCACTGGCAGAGACGGCGATCGCAGAGCCCTGAGCATTACCGGGATTCCCTGCTTTTTATTTATAGGTCTCGAGTGCTGCTGAAAGAAACCAAAAGGAGAAAGTCCCGGGCATAGGGAGCGACAGGCAGCTTGCTCACAGTAAAGCTTGAATGTGGTGGTTGGCTTTGAGATCACACTTAACGATGATGCACTTAGCGTAATAACGCTAAGTTGTTCTTTTAGCACAATCGCTGGCAGATTTTGCACAGATTTTGCAGACAGTTAAAGTTGCAGTGTGAAGCATGGGATAGATGGGGTAATGGGTTTAGTGAAAGATATCAGCTTATTTATTAAAATGTGGGAGGGTACTAAATAGAAGGAGCTGATTTGCGTGGAATTGACAATGACTATTTTATTTTTTTTCTCACTTGCAAGAGACTTCCTGTGCCGGAGTGAAGCATCTTTCTTTTTCTTTAGTCTTGGGGCAATTACGGCTCTGTTTTTTGGTCACAAGGCACAGAAAAAGCCAAATGTGAGGTATTGACTGTCAAAATCAGAAGTCGGGTTTCAGGCTTCAAATATTTTGTGATAAGGATGCCTAAAAATCTCTTTTTGTGCGTGTTAACTTCATCAGGCTTATTTCTTGGTGGAAAATAATCATAAATAGTCTTAAGTATGCCCAAGTATTTTAATTACTATATTCTCATAAACCTTGGAATATTAACACTTTAAAGGGGAGCTGTTTTTTAAATTCAGACTGAAGGTATTATATCTTATTGTTAAGATCACCTTCCAGTCTGTAAAAATCAGAATTGCATATACCATGTTAAATATACTTTCTGTAATTGTACGTACTCTTCATTTTGCTTGTGTGAGAAAACTTCCCTGATTCTTTAGCTCCATTTTTTGTTTTGCTGGTGTATGAAAAGACTTAATAAGAAGCAGGTTAAGCTCCCTGTAAAAATCAGAGGGCATATTGGAGTAGATTTTTTTTTAAAGCTATTTAGGCATCTAAAAGGCAAAATAGGTTTGTTTAGGTTCAATTTTGCTCCTTTTCAATTTGCGTGGAAGTCAGACATCAGACCTCCCATATTTCTTCTGGAAGTTTCAAAAGTATCTGGTTGTGGGGTTTTGGGCTCACATATACTAAATTTTTATTTCTGTTTGTTATTACAGTTAGCAGTAGCTTCACATTTCTTAACCCAAGTGCTACAAAGAATGTTTCTTCAGAGTATTGATCTATCAAGTACCCTTAAGGTAGCTACATTTGACTTGGATATTTATATTTCAACTTCCATTTGAATAAGCCATAAACATATCTTATTTAGATAATTCTCTCCAGTTTAAATATATCCGAAAGTATATGAACTACATAACTATTTACCTGCTGTATGTTTTTTGAGATAAGCTGGATACTAAACTGGGAGCAATGATTACACAGGCTGATCAAATCACCTGAGTGTAGGTAAACTTCATGTCGCTGGACATGGGTGGCACCTTGGGAAATTAAAGTAGAAATGGTGAATATATTTAGGGCTGACTATTTAAAATGAGTTTTCCTGCTTGGTGACTTGACTTACTGAAGCTAGAGATTCTTGAAATGGCTTGGGTTTGAAGTCATGTATCTCAAAACTAATTTTTCTGTTGCAGTATTGCTAAACCAGCCACAAAGAATAGGTAAGTGGGTTTTGCCAGGCTTGATTTAATCCAGTAACGCATACTTTTTCCTTAGTTAAAAGTGGATATAACTAACCTTTCTGCTCTTTAGTGTTTGATCTTTAAGAACTCTAACTAAAACTTTGACCCAAGCATCAATTGCTGCTCCCAAACTCTGAAGCTTTATCCCTTTCCCCTTCTGTACTTTTCACAATTAAACACATTTTTATCATGGCTGTGCCTTTGAAGGTAACTGGGTTGGTGTAGATTGGAGTCTTTTCATTTTCCGTATCTTTGCTGCTCCCAAGTATTGGGGGCTGGGGGAAAAGATGGGGCTAAGAAGTCATAATCTGAAACTTTTTTTTTTTTGGTTAGATCAAAGCTTAGCTTGAGTGAAAGCATTTCTTTCACTCCCCTTCCCAAATGCAGGCTGAGAGTTACTGTGAAGTTCCTTCCAGGTATTTAGGTTTTTCAGGAAAAAATACCTGAAGTCTTGGGAGTAGCATCAGTACATCCTGGGCAGGGAATAGAGACACTGGCAGGGGTCACCTGCTGATCCAGGCTAGATGCTGCCTTTGCACAAGTTGTTTTCTCATGTGGGCACTGAGAAATACCTCCCTTATAGTTCAAATGGCAATTAAGAATATTCTTCCAGATTCTCATGTTGCTCAGCACGTGCCCAATCCTTCTCTGAAACTAACTGCACGGAAATAACACGGATCATAACTGGTTTAAGCGATTTACCTTGGCATTATCAAATGGCAATTTTGTTGTGGTACTTGTTATGCTCCCTGTAACCGCTGGACAGCGTGGTGTTTAGGTTAAATGAGGTGGGCAAATGCAGGTTAAATGAGCTGTGATATCTGTTCTCCGGGCTCTGATTTTTTTCAGTGGCTAAAACAGGGCAGAGGGGAAGGAGGAGGATGCTTTCCCAAGACAGCATGTGAAATAATACCTTCACAAGCAGAATTATTAACTTTAGGTTTTCTCCTCAATGGATGCCTGAAGCTACGTGGAAGAAAGTAACTTGGAAAGTGATATACTGATTTTAAGAAGGTCTTTGTGAGCCTGTATTGGTGAACACAGCGAGGTGAAATGACACTGGAGTTGAACGCTAGGCGAAAGGGCGGTAACTGCTGGGGAGGGTTATGGCCTCAGCGAGAGCAAACTCACTATGGAAGCAAGTAGAGAATTCCCATCAGTTCTCGGGACACGTCTCTCTCGGCTCTGGTTACGGGAAGAGGGGCTGTAAGCAGATAGCGCTGAAATGCAGCCTGGTGTTAGCCTTGTTTTTAGCAGTGCCAACATGCAGCGTGCGGCACAGAGGGGCAGCAAATAGCTGCTGAAGTCATAGCGATGCGTGCACAAAAAAAAAAATAAAAACACGAGCTTTTGCTTTTTGTCTTGGGGGCTGAGTGCTTTAGCTTAAATCAGTGGCCTCACAGCAACTGTTCACAAGCGTGACCAGCAGCCTGCCAGTGTGAGATGAATGCTCATCCCTCACCTTGTGCACCCTACTGGGCTCCTGCCTTTGAAAGGACACGTGCTCCTCTAGTAGTTTTCGCGCAAAACATCCTGTTAGCTTTAGCCTTTCTCCTACGCGAGTGCAGGCTTCCAGCCTGCTGCCCTCCCCTAGCGTCCTTGGGTGAAATGCGGGCTAGTAGATGAATTCCAAATGTTTAACAGAAAAATTGCTCTAAAATATTTATTCAGTAATTGGGTTGAACAGCTTTTGCTCTCCAATTTAATCAACTATTTTATACCCACTTCAGGCTGTGAGTAATAGACTGAACTGAGTATTTTGTATCTTACCTCTTCTGCATTATTCATAGCCTATTGTCTCTGTTCTTGCGAGATAAATGACCTCTGTTTTCAATAGTTGGGTTTGATTTATTCTTTCTTCAGCCTGTGTAATATTTAAACAATTTCCAGACAGATTTGGAAGATAACTTCTTGAAGACACGAAGTGTAGGATTGCATTGATCTAGCATCCACTGATGCATCAAAATGACAGCATCCGTTTAAAGGCAAAGCGGACCAAGAAGAACTTATGTTTGAGGATTATAAGTTGTCTCTTCCACAAACTAATGCTTTTTTTTTACTGGCAATATTAGAAAACTGGTTCCTTTTAATCTTACCCTGATGAATCATCTACTCTTTCGTACTATGAGGCTATCTAATACTGGAAGTTATATACCATACTTTTTGGCACTAGGACTGTTTTAAGAAGTTTGTCCCTGCAGTTTATCCTGCTTAGCACAGCAATTGCTTGACTCCTAGGCAATGCCTATGCCCTGTGCAACGGCCTGAGGGGGGCTGTGCTCCCAGGAATGCCACATACAGAGCTTAAACCGAAATCGTGTAGGACAAAATACATAAAGACTGGAGGGTTTAAGTAATAGCAATGTCCTGGCAGCGTACCGTCGTAGCAGGGGTAGTAGGATGGCTGACAGTGAATGAAGAGTTTGGCAGAATAAAGCAAGGGCTGGTAGCACTGAGAATTCACCCCTAGCATAAACCAGAAGTTTATTTTACAGGGCGCAAGAGAAAAATAAAAAAGGTTATTTGGAGCTGGATAGTGTATTTTGACCTGTTGAACTTCACGCTTTCCGAGCTGGACAATCTATTTGTGCTTGATGTCAGTGTCAAATCCTTCCTAAGAAGGAAGAAAGGTTATTGACTGGAGGAAGAGCACTTTCTGTGTGCAGGTACACTGATAAATCACACGCTATTTACCTGTATTTTACCTCTTTTGGTGCGTTCCTACATTAAATCTTTCATTCGAAAGAACCTAATCAACAGTTTAGGTGCTGTGCAAATGGAGGGTTGTAGAGGAAGGCAGTGACTGCTTGAGAAGTGACACAGCTCGTTTCCACTCGTTAGTTACTTTAAATAGGAAAAAACCAATGTTTTCAATCCAGAGATGACTCTTGACTGGCTCCTTTTGTCGGACGATAAAGAGTGAGAGTAGTGCATGCATTCACACGCATGTGCCTGTGTTGGGGAACTGTTCTGCAGTGTCTGTTCTATTATTTGTCCATTTCTGGCAGGTCCTTAAAAATAGTTTTGTAATTAGTCAAACTGTTGATGCAGTGATCTCATGGATAAAATTGCTTAGAAAGTACTTTTTCAACTATTGTAGCAAATGTAGCTAAGCATTGAAACACCTCAATTTTTTTCTTATTTCTGTGCCAGGAATATTTTAACTGCATTAAATATCCTTGGATATCTTTGTGTGAGCCAAGAAGCTAATGAAGGTTGCACAGTTCAATAAAATATTTTTCTCGGCCTTACTGCCATAAGGAAACGGCTGTGGAAGTTTCCCTGGATTGTCATAAAGAGCAATGAGCGATCAAATGAGAGGAGGCAAGGACACCTGAAGAGGGTGGACGTTAGGAAAGCCTTTTGAGAGCATAACACTGTGCGCAGTACAGGGATTTGGCACTTTGCTGTGGGATGTACTGGGCTGATAACAACACAGCATGATGGTCCAGATGTCTGGAAACTTGGGACAGTGGAAGTAGGTATTGGTTTCCTTTGGTTAATTTTGACTTGTGGTTCTAAAACGTTCAAAATGCTGTACGACTGGTAATCTGGGAAGAGTAAAAACTTTATACGAATAAAATAACTGGCCAGGCTGTGGGAAGGCAGCCTGCTGCAAGGGGAGGTTTTCGCTTGCTGAGCACGTGCAGATGTGAAAAAGAAATGCTGAAGCTGCTCGTTCGTGATCTGTTGTCTGTGCCCAAAGGATGGGTTCCAGCTTCAGCTGCTGCACGTTCAAGCATTCAGGCAGCGTGCTGGGTGCAAGGGGGACGGGGGTGGCGTTTGCACATCTTTTTGTGCCCTGTTGAGAAGCCCTCAGTGTCAAATGAATATTTTCAGCACAGCCTAGAGACAGGATTTGAGTTTGTACCTCTCTGTTAGTAACTTATTCCATTTTGAGTTCACTTTTGATCCTCATCTCTCCTACTCGCTTCATGCTACTGAGGCTGGAGGTGGGGATCCGTGCTGCCTTCTCCATGCTTCACCACCACGAATTCGCTCTGGGAGAACTGCGGCTGAGCCACTATTTCTGAGGTAGCAGTATGGGAAATTCTTTTCTACTGTTTTATTCTTCCAACAGCTTTAAAAAAAAAACCCACAACAAAAAAAAAAAACCCAAAAAACCCCAAACAACCAAGAAAAAAAAAAAAACAAACCCACCCTAAATTCCCCAAAATAAAGTACCTGAGCTTTTTGCTTCAAAGCAATTTAGTATTTCCGCATATAAATAATCCCCCTTCCCTTCTGTCTTCTTGCTCTTCCAGGAATGTGGTTTGTTTTCCCTATGCAATGTGATTTGAGCTCTTAAATAAGTTATTCTGTAAACTGGTGACCAGCAGAGGTGTGTTCCACTCGCATTTTAAGACAAAACTGTGGTAGTCTTTGATAAAACCACAGAGTTTTCACTTTGATGGTAATTCTGTACCTGTTGACTAGTTGTGTTAGAAAGCTTTAGCTTTTTGATTCCTCCCTGTGTGCACAGAGGAGTGCGTGAAGTGCTTATGTCAGTAGGGTACATATAGTATACGGTGTCACCAACTGTGTTTTGAAGATGCTGAGGTCAGAAGTGTGGTGGGGAAAACTGGTAAACAGGGCGAGGGCAGCCTCCTCCTGTACATGAGAAGTGCCAGATGACTGGTGACAGCTGATGAGACAGCTGATCAAACAGCTGCAAATGTAACGTATGAGGTTGCCTAATATGTGGCATAGCCTGACCATGTATCACTCCTTGTATTTTAGGTTTGCTCTGGAAAGGTATTGCGAATAAATCCAGATGACTGTGCTTTATTAGTCCAAGACCTGTTCACTCGCTGCCTTTCAAAGGTGATTATGTCTCTGGGTTTAAGGACTCAGTTGGGGTTTCGTGATGCAATGGAAATGTGAAGATCTTTGCTTTCAGCTAGCTTTGGCTACAGAGAGCTCGTGGAAATGTTCAGGGTGAGAACAGAGCTGGCGCTTTTAGGAACTGCCCCCCTTCCACTGTGCTGCCTGGGCCGGGCAGACACATGTGGGTGCTTTGAAGGTGCTTGTCATGGTTTTATTTTGCACTGATCTGAACGTCTAGTTACCCCTCACTTTACATTAGTCACTAGTGCACTTGTTGTCCAGAACTGCAATTATGACTACAGCTTTAAACACCTTCTTCTGTATCAGGTGTGGACGCCTCATGGACTCTCAAGATTTGTTTCATTTGTGCTGAAGCTACTTGCTTGTAAGCTGTGTTACCCAACAGCACCATCTTCGATAGCTCGTGAATTTGCTATTCATCTTGTTCTTGTTGATAGCCATTAAAGCTGCTACCAGATGATGGCTGCAGAAATGATGGTGGCAGAAGCTTGAGACACTATGACTCTCTTGCAAAAGAGAGTTTTTGTAACTACACAAATCATGTGTGCTGTCAGCAACAGTTTTAAAATAAGCCAGCTGACTTTGCATGCACTCTCCTGTTCATGCAGTTTATTCTGTGGCTGTAGTGGTCACTTCTAAGATGGCTGTGGTGACTTCTACAGAGATGCTCTAACCTCCTGCCCTGTGCAGTGCTGGCAGACTGTACTTGGCTGACATGTTAAGGCAAATAGAACCAGAGAATCATAGACTCGTTTAGGTTGGAGGAGACCTTTGAGATCAAGTCCAACTGTTAACCTAGCACTGCCAAGGTACCACTAAACCATGTCCCTAAGTGCTACATCTACATGTCTTTTAAATACCTCCAGGGTTGGTGACTCAACCACTTCCCTGCGCAGCCTGTGCCAAGGGTTGTTGTGACCCAAGTGCAGGATCTGGCACTTGGCCTTGTTGAACCTCACACCATTGGCCTTGGCCCATCCATCCAGCCTGTCCAGATTCCTCAGTAGGATCATCCTACACTCAAGCAGATCAGCACTCCTACCCAACTCGGTGTCATCTACACTTTTTATTGTCTTTTACAGCAGTAGCCAGATTAAGCTCTAGTTGGGCTTTGGCCCTTCTGATTTTCTCCCTGTAAAACCTCATGACATCCTTGTCATACTGAGTTGCCTGCCCTTTCTTCCGAAAGTCATAAATTTGCTTTTTTCCCCCCAAGTTCTAGCCAAAGCTCTTTGTTCGGCCAAGCTGGTTGTCTTCCACACCAGCTCGTCTTTCAGCACATGGGGACGGCCTGCTCCTGTGCCTTTAGGTTTTTCTCCTGTCCAACCTTTTTGGCCTCCTTTGCCCTTCAGGACTGCCTCCCAAGGGACTCTGTCAACTAGTCTCTTAAACAGGCTGCCCTCCGGAAGTCCAAGGTGGCAGTTATACTAACCTCACTCCTTTCTTCTCCAAGAATCAAAAATGGTCATTTTGCAGTCGCTATGCCCAAGACAATAGCTGCTGCAATGATTAGTAAAGCGCTGGCAATCTGTGGTGTGTTTTAAGGCCAGGTCAGTAAAGGAGACTTTTAAAAGCCCATCTGGAATTTGATTTGGTTCCCCAACTGTGCCAGTTTAGATGCTTTTCCAGTGCCCTGGATCGTAAAGGCTGCTGTTGTGGCAAAAAGAGGGGAAAAAAGGATTCCCGGGATTGGCTTGCTGAGAGACCTTGGATTATTATTTTTTTTCTTGCAATATGGTAAAATAGTATGAGAAACATTTGTTGTGCTAATACTTTAGTGATTTCTGTCATGTAAGATTCCTTTTAAGGGCTACAGAATATCGTTGTTTGGTCTCCATCAGACTCCTCTCGTCCCAGTTGCTGTAGCACATAGGAGTGGAAAAGAAAAGGTGCCTGTCACCCAAATGGCTGTTGTGAAATGCACCTTCTGTGAAGAGGAAACACTGACGCTAGTTTAAAGCCTCCATTATTACCTCCACCGTCACTACAGGCAAGCTCTTTGCTTTTTCTTACTCTTCCCAGAGCCCAGACAAAGCCAGTCACTGCGCAGAAGGCAGCTTGTCTGCTCGAGTGAACTGATGTTCACTGACTCGAGCTCGTCAAGTGCACCGCTGTTAAAGAGAAACTTTACGTTAGTCTGGTGGTTTGTAAAGCTGGGGAGCTGGTTAGCCCTGCTGCTGTACGGATGCTGTGCAGGTGTATGTGTTCAGGTGTAGCTTTGGTTCCCGTTGTTGGCCAAGAATGTCACAGGCCCGTCTTTCTTCGAAACGGGGGGGCTCATGTGTCTGCTCTTTCTGCACAGCACTAGGCTTCGGTTGCAACGTATCTGCTGAGACTCAAACCAAATAACTAAGGGAAACCTGATACGGAGCAGAGCGGACATGAATTTTGAGGAAGTTCAGCTGAGCAAACAGGATCCGATTGAGGGAAGACGTTCGCGGCTCACAAATAATGTTGTGTTTTCAGATGCAGTCTAGTTACGGGCCAGATGGCAAAATGCCTGCTGTCGCGGTTATAAATCCGCTGCTGCAAAATCCGGACTTTGTAACTGCCTTTGAGTCTCGCCCCAACAAGGAAGGAAGACTTGGTGGTTGAGAAACAATTGGCAAAGTTGGTGGCTGTGGCTGCTGCCTTGGTCTCACAGACTTGCAAAATGGTTCCTCCATGCAAATTCGTATTTCGACAGAAGGTTTTCCTGGAAGGAGAAAACAGCTGTTTTGAACTCACCTGTTTATGACTCCTTGATGCTCTGACAATTGATTTGGGCACAGCAACTTGTTAAATGATTTCTTACTGTTTACTTAATTTAGGATCCTTGAAGGGATCACCAGGTGGAATAGGTGGAAAAAGGACTCCCTTTGTAGAACTTAGCCAGACGTCACATGGCTTTTGAAATAACTTCTCATTAGATGCTGTACTAACTTTTATTCTGTTTCCAAATAGACGTGTGAGGCATAAGAGCCTTTTTCAGGTAGCAGCAAATGACTGAAAATGCTATATTTTATTCTAACATGAAAGCAGCCTTTCAAAGTTGGAGCTGATGGGCTCTAGAATACCCTTTAGTAGAACATGCCATAGGAAGTCTCAGTCTTCAGCTTTGTAAAAATGAAGTAGGAAGGGTCTTTGCACAGTCAAAGGGCTCAAGTACAGAAAACTGGTGGTCTTCATAGAATGGTTTGGGATGGAAGGGACCCTAAAGATCATCTAGTTCCAATCCCCCTGCCATAGGCAAGGACACCTCCCACTAGACCAGGTTGCTCCAAGCCCTAAGTCTTCTGCTTGGCTGTTACAACTCATGTGTATAGTAGTGCTGCTGAAGTTACCCAGTGACGGTTCCAACGTGGAGCTGTTGTGTTGCCCTTCATGGGTCACCTTGGATGCAGGGTGCCAAGCGGATTGGACTAAAGTTATGGCTGCTTGTCTTGCCTTGTTTGTTAATAATAAAAGTGTACATGGTTCCCAGGTAGTGCTTTAACATCTGTAGCCGTATGCCTATGCAATCTAAGGATCAGAGCCGGTTGTTTCTCCAGAGTCGTCGTTCCCCCCCAACACTGAGCATTGCTCTGTCAGATGGAAAAGATACCACATGTCAGCTAATGATTTGCTTAATAGCGCAGTTAAGCACCAGTGCAATCAATCTAGTGACAGAGTTAAAATTATCTCCTAATTACATTGAGAATCAAAGAAATCCTGGCTCAGTTGCGGGGAGGAGGGAAGCAGGGAACTAGATGGCATTTAAATGAGGTTCTAGGAAGGTTGGGGGCATAAAAGGAAGCTCGTGTCACCCTATTAAGGTGAGCCTGATGCTTGTGAGAGTTACCTCTAGCCAGATCAAATGAGCATTTTAAGCCTTTCACTGGGCTGAAAATGGTGTGGGAAAGCTCATTGAAATCTGTTGTGGGCTGTGCAGGCTTTGTTTCTGTTTATCTTTCTAACTTCCTTGTGTAAAAAGTCCATGAGTACTTGTTTTCCTTGCCCAGAAATAAGCCACCACCTAAAGCAGCACATGTCCAGAGGTATTGATTCTCCTGTTCAGTTCTTTTAAATGGGGGGAGTGGGGCACCTTGCAATACATCTCCCCTTGCCCAAAAGGGTACAGAACTGCAGGGGCTTGTTTGTGACTTGGTTGTGTGGAGGTGGCTGTGAAAGAAATGTCCACAGCTAATACCAACTTCCAGGTACGCTGCAATGACATCTGTAAAGCTGATCAGTGAAGTGACAGCACGATAGCGTGAAGCTGAGTTGGCTTTCGATGCTCGTGGCTTTCAGACAGCAGGGGCGAGGAGTACTCTTAACTTCCTGCTGTGATTTCTGAGGGGGATTCAGGGGGGTTAAACATCGTAGAAGCTGCCTCCGTGCAGGAAAATTACATAGAGCTGGCACTTTGGTGGTAAAAGAAGTGATTTGGACAGGATGTTTTCCTAGAGATCTTGTTCCTTTGGCGCAGCCGGGTATTCAGTCTTCCTTTATTCCTTAGGCAAGACTTTCTGCCTGGAAGATGCAGAGTTCCAAAACAGGAGTTTCAAATTAGTCGAGTTGAGAATAATAAATGTGCATGGGAAAACTCCCTTTCCCCCAGAAGTCCCTTTCAACTGCAACGTGCTTTCCTACAAACTTGCCAACAGGTTTTCTCACGAGCCCCCAAAACCAAAGGGTGGTAGTTGTTCAGTGGTCTCAGAGATGATGCTTCTGAATTTTTCAGTGGTTTGGGGGATGAAAGTTTTGGCAAGCCTTTGGCAAGTCAAGGAGTCACGGTGTCAAACTCATTAAATTTAATGCTCTAAATTTAAATGAATCTCCCCTTTCTGCAATAGACAAGGAAGAAGATGAGAAGAAAAGCAGTTATTACTGATCAGGCTTATTAACTGTGTAGGTGCTGGTCTGTCAAACTTGCTTCTATATTATTAAATATACTGTATGTATTAATAACAAATTGGATCTATGATGAGAAATAGAATAGGTCTCACTTACAAATGTTTACAAACCAATGACCACTAAAAGACTACCTTCTAGCCTCTAAAACTGTTACTGTATCTCTTTGTTATGGTTATTAATTACAAAATTGAAATATTCTTTTTTGTGAAGCACCTGATGGTAGCAGCCCCCTGGTGTAAGCAAGGGCTTGTGACAACTGGTGGTTGGTGATGGTCTCATCTAGAAAATCTTGGAACAGACCAGTGTTTTCCAGGTTTTTCCAATATAGCTTAACTTTATAAATACCTTCTCAGCTGTTGCGTGCTGAGACCCTCTTAGTGCCACCAAAAGATCTGGTGAACTTAAATTAATTCTATTGCTCTTGTCTGTAGGCATCTTGGGATGAATCTTTCTTGGTTTCTAATGTGGAAAAGAAATTTGTCCGAAGAGGAGATGGGTGTCCTAGTCACCCACCACCCACGTGTGACTTCACAGACTGTATTCAAACTCTTGCAATTGTAACTTGGTCTTAAATTTTTCCCCGAGATAATAGTTATGCTCTTGAATTACAGGAGCACAACGTAGAGATGAGACTTTTGCCTTTTTAAATTAGCTTCAAAAGACTCGAGTACGCTGTGCCCACTATGAGAAAGGGCAAGGTAAAAGGATTTTTGTTTGCTTTACAACCTCCTTATTGGTAATAGCACAAGGTTATTCTAATGCTACTGCAGAAATCGTGCTTGTCTGTGGACAAACCGTGTCTTCGTTGTCTGTGCGGGGTGTACTCTTCACTGAGTGGCTTTGCTGTGGTTTCCTATTCCTGAAAAAATACTGTTTTCCGTGTGTGCAGCATCCTGCTCTGCTGAGCAGTTTTGTAGCCAGGCTGTGACGCGTCTTCCTTCTGTTTTGCTGCTCTATGACCATGCTAGATACTGCTTTGCAGGCCATGCTTTATGCCCGTTTTTGCTTTCCATCGTGACTGTTTCCCTCAGAAATTTGATATTTAATCTGGACTTGATGTAAGTGTTACTGGTTTTGGTGTGTAAAACAGTGGTCTGCTTTCCCACTGAATTCTTTTTGCATCTAGAGCTCTCTTATGGAATTGCCTAGTATTCAGCTGGAGAGCCATTTATACTGCTTACAGACAGATACTTTAGTACTTCTCTTAATGCTTTCTCAGTGGCTAATGTGTTTTCACTGCTGTGCTGAGAAAGCTGAAACTGCGTGCTATCCAAATCAGTTCGAGAGTGCTATCAGGGGACTTGGCGTCTGCAAACACAGACTGTTTGGTTGAAAGTGTCTGGGCCTGGTACCTGAACTCTTAACTAGTAATGCCTTGCTGCTTTCTGCCTTGTTTTAGTAAGGAGCTTTGTCTATACTAAAAAAAAAAAAATTATTGTTGTAAGAGGAATCTGCGTTCAGTGTCTCATGAGAATATTTCTGGACGTGCAAGCTTTTAGCGGATGCAGTTGGAAATCATCCTGACTAGCAGCTGTGACAGCTAATTGTGGTTTACTTTATAAATTCACCCATCAAGGAAGCAGCGGAAGTAGGCAGGGATGAAAGAAAGGAACCAACTGTAATAGAGTCCTAAACCTAACTCACTCTCCCTTTGTATCTGGGTCTTCTAAGTTTGGTGGCGGGTGTTTTGGAGGTGCTTGCGAGCTGTGCCTCGGCGCAAGGACGAGACTGTGGAACTGCGAGCCCAGCAGATGTCACGACCACAGGGCTGCTTTGAAGGCAAGGCAGGGTCCTACCAGTGTGTTGGCTGTGGAACCTTGCTCTTTCCATCGTTTGTTCACTCAATACAGCCAAAATAAGGCTACAGCAAGGCACGGATGGAAACTCCGACCTGCTTTAGGGTGATGGCATCTTAAAAGTGGGAAATGGCCTTACCGTACAGGACTTTGTCCTTTCTCATTAAGGAACGACCTGAACTGAGTGATCCTGGGGAAGGTCTTGATAACTCTTGTGGTGCGTTTAACGTGTTCTCTCTCACGCCCGTGAAGCTGCTGTAATGCAGACAGCTCAACTGAGTCAAACTGTATCTCGTCTCCAGCGCTGTGGTTGTTCTCCAACAACTCGCTTGCAAGGCCTGGGTGGTTGTAGGGCGAAGGTTTTGGGCTCTTTGCTCTCCATCTCTGACACCAAGCGGAGTTCTCGGAAGGAGGTGTGTGTCTCTAGGGAAATCGTGGGAGCTTGTAACCAAACCCGCATTTAGCACAGGGTGCAGAGCTGTGTGTGAGGTGGTACAGTTGTGTGGTGGCAGATGGGGTTCTCTGGCCTCTTAAGACTATCCCCGTAGAGAAGAAGGGTTGGATTCAAGGTTGAAAGAACTTTAAGCAATTATTAGCATTGGATGAAAGGAGAAGTCCTGGTTTCTAGGCCTGTTTACTCTAGTGATAATTGGAAAGAGAACCCTGCTCTGTGTAAGCCGAGTTAGCCTCTTTGCTTGGATCCAAAGGATATGTTTTGAAGTCCTTGCCTTGATGCCTGTCCCTTCGTGGTTTTTCCAGGGAGGCTTTTTTTCTCTGTTTCATGGATGTTTTGAATTTTCCTGAGAAGAATGATTCAATTTTCATTAACTAGTTGAGACTGTCAGTGAAAATACAAACTGTAAGGGTGTCTCTGACAGCTTGTATAATTCAGAGCCAAATTGTAAATTGCCACCTTCTAGGCCACTGAATACCTATCACAATATGTTAAACCCAGTTTAATTGATTTGGAAAAGCTTTAAGGAAGTGACCTAGCCAAAGATCTCCCATTAATTTCCATTCCAAATCCCCGTCTCCCAAGATAATCTCTCGTCCCAGGGCTGTTGATTCTTAAACAGTCCTAATGACTAGGAAAATAGTCGTTTTTCTAGCGGTTTGCTTCCAGGGCTTCTCTTAATTTGAATTAAGCCTCAGTGTTGACTTTGGAAAGAAGTGTGAACTGCAAGCTCTTTTGCAGCATGCATATCTCTGATGTGTGGTTTACAGATTATAATTGGGTAAGTAGTTGAAATTGGCTTTTCAAGACAGGCTGTTGAAAACAGATTTGTTTTGTGTTTGATCTTCCTTGTCTCTTATTCTTTGGATGAAGCTGCAAAAGTTTCTGTGGGAAAAATTTTTAGATGGTTAGAGGTGTAAACACGGTAAATGTTACATTTTGAATTTTTAAAAGAAAAGTACTTGAGCTGAAACAATCTGAAAATTTTCACTTAAAATCCTACTGAAACAATCCTTGTGTACTGGATGACACAGAATTAGTAGAAAACAGTATTTTTAAAATGAAAACAGAACCCAATCTTTGGGAACTCCTTTCATAATGCTCCCCTGTAATCCCGGTTTATCACATATACTGGCAGTGGATAACTTGGTAACCATTGAAAATGTGTAGCAAAGTTTTTGGTTTGTTTTACTTTAAGATTCTTTAACGAGTGATTTAACTTGGATGTATTGACTTAATTAGTCATTATATAAACCAAAGGTGTGTTTGTGCATAGTGCATCTGCCCATAAACCCAGTTTCAACTAGTTTCCCTAAGATAGGGAAGGGAGGTCCAGGAAGTGACAGAATTAATTGGTGCTGGGCTTGGCTTCAGGCTCTGTGGTGGCACCTAATGGGGAGAAGCAGCTCTTGTCCCACTGCGCTCAGCCTGAAGGAGCGATGGACATGACTGAGCTTGCTCTGAGGACAGCACTGGCTGTCGGATGGAATAATCAACTTGAGTTATTAGCTTTCCCAAAACTTGGTTTAGCTGTTAGTGCCTCTGCCGTGCTTTTGTGCATTTAAGTATGATTCTGCTATTCAGTGCAGGAGCTAGTCACTGCTGCTAGGAGATGCCGTTATGGTAATTTCCTTTATCAGTGGTCAAATAAATAAAAAACTCTGGGTCTCAAATAAGGAATTTTCCCAGATATGACTGCTGATGAAGTCGTTGGTGCAGGCACTGGAGTTCCAGTCAGACACACTCGTTGCCAAGGTCAGGAACAGGGGGATGGGTCCAGGCTCTTTTAAGTGGCGCCCAGCGACGGGACAAGGGGCAACGGGCGCAAACTGGAACACAGGAAATTCCGTCTGAACATGAGGAGGAACTTCTTTCCTTTGAGGGTGATGGAGCACTGGAACAGGCTGCCCTGAGAGGTTGCGGAGTCTCCTTCTCTGGAGATACTCAAAACCCACCTGGACATGTTCCTGTCCAACCTGCTCTGGGTGACCCTGCTTTGGCAGGGGGCTTGGATTAGATGTTCTCCAGAGTGCCCTTCCAACCCCCTCACCATTGTGCGATTCTGTTTTGGGAAGCAGTCCCACAGGTGATAAATGCTTGCCTACTCCAGAGGAACAGGACCAAAGTGGCTCTTCTGTGCATTCCCTAGCTGGGCTGGAACTGTAGCACAACAGTGTTGAGGAGCTTGGAAAACGTTGCCAGCTTTATGTTTCTGAAACCATGCACAGAATGCTACGGGGTACCATATGGCTGTTCCATGTGCCGTACGGAAGGGGTCAACCCCAGCTTTCTATCTCCTCACAGAGAGGCCAGGTGAGATGAGCTGAGGAAAGCCTAATGGGGAAACCTTCAAAATTGAATTTAACGCGCTCTTTAGACATCAGGTGTTTGTGTCCTTACTGCACTTCATTAGTGTGTCAGTAAAGATCTACCTCTGCAGAGCACTGCCGTTCACTTGTGTTTAACTTCTGCTGAGTTGCCTTCTCCAGGCACATACCTATGGCACACCAAAGGTGAGCATTGCACAGATTCCTCTCTTGGGGTGGAGGTAGGAAGCCATCCTGTGAAATAGTCAGGTACAAGGTGCATCATTAACTAAAGGATATTAAACATTAACATATAGGGATATTAAGTTTGCCTGTAAGTTTCCTTGATTGGTTCTCTGGTAGCACAATGAAACAGTAGTCTTTAATAGCTTTAAAATATTAATCTATTTTTGTCAGAATTTTTTTCTTTTTCTTCTGTTGGTCTCCTGCGACAATAACTTTACAGGGAACATAAGTGATTTAGAAGTCAGAGTTGCACAGTAACAATCCTTGTGGCAGATAGCATATACAGGGGAAAAATGTCAGGCATCCGCTCTTCATCAAATGGAAGACTTTGCCAGGGCATGTGTGGGACTGGCAGATGGATCGATTTTTTCACTGTACTAATCGCACCTGGTAGTGAACTGATGCGAACTGCATGTAGACAGCGAAGAGGCATGCCAAGTTGAATGTCCTAAGCTTTGGTATTTCTTACAGAAGAAACCTGGCCAGTGTTAATTATCCGCAGGTATTTGTAGCCATTTATCAAGCCTACGTTTTTTGTCTTGGGACCTGAACTGAATGTGAGAGTATGAGTAAAATTTACCTGACGCTTCTAGCAATACTCTTAAACTGCCCAACTAAGTGCTTCATAAAGGATTCAATCCTAAAGCTAATTGGATCTCCAAGCTTACCCTGCAAGGATCATCATCTGGGGTAGGGAAGTACTTTTTGTCTTTAATGCTTAGACAGACTAGATGTGACTTGCTGGGTACGAAAGAACTGCCTCTTACTGTCCTAGGCACTCCTCAGCAAAGATAACTGATGTTTCTGCTCCACCAGTTCCCTTTTTGGACCAAACCAAGGTAAGGTTAGATAGGGAGATGAGATTTTTGTGTGTGTGTGTTTTCTTTCCTGCAGGAAAATGAGCAGGGAATTGATGGTGTAGGCCTCCCCTGGTACTGGGATGTACTGGGCTGCTGTGGCTTGCAGAATGTCTTACCTCTTTATGCTTCAGAGCACGCAGCTTCTCTGAAGCTGTACTTATGCTGGTGCTGATGCCGAAGTCTGCAAGAGCCTGCTGTTCCTTTTCAAAAGCTGAAAGCAAGGTTCCCTCATTTCTGAGCTTATTTCCCTGGAAAACCAGCACGAGTTGGCTGCTCCCCAGCACACGCCAAGGCAAAAGGAATTTCCTTGCACTTGTGGAAATCTCACTTCATAACTCTGCTTATTGTTTCATTCTTGGTGTTATAAGTGCCAGGGATGTGTCAGTTAACTGCTGTTCCCTCGCCTGGAAGCTCTTTATGCAGGATGGCAGCAAGGTGGGACAAGAGGGGTAAGAGCTCTTCTTTTTAACTGGCTCTAACAAAGACAAAAAGAATTTCCTAATGGGGTTGATAAGTGCTAAAGGCAGAAAAAACAAACAAAGAAACCCCAACAAAACTGCAGTCAGCTGCCCCGGGGGAAGTGCTGGGGAAATCCATCTGATTCCTTCTCTCTATGGTTGTACAACCTTCCATGTGTGAGTGGCTGAGGGAGAAAAAAAAAACCATGCACCCTGAAATCACTGTAATCAAAACTCACTAAATACTTCAAACTGCTTTTTAAACCAGATTTGGAAGCCCCTTTAATTTGAGAAGAGACGTACCGTCCTTTTCAGTACAGGAAGATTCAAGTAATGAATCTGGAAACTAGGCAAAGGAATTCACCTCTGCCTTGTCTTTGTGCTCAGGTTTCAAAGCTGACACTGGCTTAAAAGCATCATGGTATTTTGATTGGTTTCTGCTTTTCAAGCCTTCAGAATGCAAGGGAATTGGAATTCTCATCTTTTTTCCAGTAACCATGAGGGCTGTATTAAAGACATGGAATTCAAACCATCCTACCTCCAGTAAAGCAAAAATATTTTAATAGTGAAACCGTGATCTGGCATCACAAACTGCAAGGCAGAGGTTCCAGCCCGGCTTTGGGTTGCCTGCTTACACGTAGGAAGGAAGGACGGACTGTGCGGAGTTTAGATTAAAGAGGGAGAATGGTGGTCTGGTGTACTGTGGCTATCGTGTGTTTCAAGTAGAGCAGGAGCAGTGTAATTCTCAGTAAGCTGTTGACATTTGCAATAAAATTAAGAATATAGTCTGAGAAAAGGTTTTGGTTTGCGTTTCTGTTTTGGTTTGTTTTTGGGGGAAAAGTGTGGATGGTGGCAAGGGAAGCACCCATTAAAAGCAGTAGAAACTGCTCAACCAATGTGCTTAATATGTTTGTTAAACTTTTTCCCTTTCATTACCTCCTATTTCCTTTCTTGCCTCCAAGAGGCTCTATCAAAGCCATCAAAAGGAGGGATGTTCCTGTTCCAAGACTCATCCTTGCATCATTTCCATAGTGGCAGCGATGCCTGGTTGAAAGGTGCAATGAAGAACGAGGGGCAGTTGCTTCTTCCCTTTTTTTTTTTTCTTTCTGCAAAGAATTAATCTCCTTCCTCCTACCCCCACCTCTTCCTGGACACTGTGGATTACCTGTTTCTCTTTAGGCAGATGGGCAAAGGAAGCAGGATGAGAAAGGGAATATTTATAGCTCACCTCCTGTTTATGTTCATTTCCTAGCAGATGTGATGAAGCTCTGTACTAATGCTGGAAGAAGAGAAAATTCAGGCAGGAATGCGTGAAAAAAAAGTGTGGCAAAGGAAGACCATTTGCTTAATGTGTAGGTCCTAGGGAAGTGCTTCCAAATGCAAAGATTAACACTTCCCACACCTTACTGGCATTGCCTTTTTTGTGTCCATCTTCTCAGCCTGATTTTTTTTTTAAAAATAACAAAACAAACCACAGAGGAATAGCACTGCAGTTCAGACCAGTTCTCATTTGCTTGACCTTCATCCGCAGAAATGTTGCCTTATGGAGGCAGCGGGTGCGAAATGTTCCTTTTCGGGGCAAAATCTGACCTCTCGAGTGGGATGTGAGCAAGGGCGTACAGGCAAAAAAGAACAAGAAAAATGAGTTCAAACCAGTGGGATTTAATCAGACAAGTGCTGGTGTCCTGGGAGACAAGCTGTATGTTTGGTGTTTTGGTTTTTTTTTTTAAAAAAAAAAAGCAGCAGTTTGGACTTGTGGGAAACTGGGGAGGAAATTGTGCTGGGGGTGCTGGGGAAAACATGGAAGCAGGCCAAGGTGTCCAGATGTCTCCAAAGAATGGAGGGTGGCAAAGAAGGGGGTGAGGAGAGATGGAGGCAGAGATCCTTTGCTGCCAGACTGGCCTGTTTTTTATTTCTTTGGAGGTTTCTGAGGATGCTGGAGAAAGGCATCCGAAATTGGCGAGGGCTGTGCCCTGGTGCAGGCAGCAGCAGGATCCATCTTGGCTGGTATTGTGGGGGTAAGGGCCCCCCCATGACAGGTCTTTCTCCCTGTCCCCGTGCTGCCCTCAGGGCCGCCCTGAGAGGTCCTCTTCATCTGAGGACTGAAAAGGTCTTGTCTGCGCTCAGAGACACAGGTTGGCTCCTAAGCAAAGGACTTTATTTGCAACCTTTTCTTTAATCATTGTGGTTTGGGTGCCCAGGGGCTGAGGGAGAGGGGGGCCTGGGTGAGGAGAGGCTGGGGCTGCCCCCGGCTGCTTCCAATCAGTTCCAGCTGCCTCACGGCCTGGCCCAGACGTGGGGATTCTGAGGTAAGAAAAGGGGAGGGAAAAATGCTGAAAAAAGAGAGTAATGAAAAAAAAAAAAGTGTGAGGAACAGCCTTGTGAGCAGTGAGGTAGGAGGAGAGGTGCTGCAGGCTCCTCTGCCGCCTGTGGGATCCTCCATGGGCTGTGGCGGGGACCTTTCCAGAAGGAACCTCCGTTCCCCGGCGCCCCTCAAGGCGGGGGAAGGAGTTGGCAGCGCAGGGGTCGGTTGGATGCTGGAAAAAAAGGGGCGGAGTTGGGAGCAAGGTGTGTTACTTTCTGTCTGTTTCTTGCTGTTGTGTATTTTAATGGGCAGTAAACCAACTTTCCCCCAGTGGAGTCTGCTGTGGCAGCCATGGGGGAGTGATCTCCCACCTTTTTCATCTTGTGTCCTCCCGCCCTGTCAAGGAGAGGAGCGAGGGAGCAGCTGGCTGCAGTCAATCCACCACAGTTACGTGTGCTTTAAATCCAGTAGGAGCTTCACTTGCTGGCGCAAAAATACTAGCTGTTTTGATAAGTTACACGTGGTGGAGCTTGGGCAGCAGATTTCTGGTCAGAACAGGGTTTTTTGCTCTGCGCCTTTGCTTTGCTGCTTTGCAAACACAGCTGGCGTGAGATGGGGAGGCAAAATGGCGGAGGGGAAGCAAACTGGCGGAGACGAAAGGGGAACCCAACGGCTTGTGGTGAAAGTGCTGTTTCGGAGAGATCAAAATGTAAGGCTGAGTACAGGAGCAGAAGTAGTTGGAGCCCTGAAGTGAGGGAACGACCGATAAACGGAGCTCTTCGACACTTTTGAGGTGGGTGGTTTGGGTTACTGTCATTGCGCGGGGAAGCTCGCAGCAATTTTTGTCACTGAGGTGTTGGCCAGGAGGTTTTAGGATAAACCAGTGTTAGAGCCAGGAAAAGACATTCAGTTTTTCGTGCTCTGAGAGTTGGAACAGAGAGGAAAATAGCTGTTGCTTGTTGGAAAAGGTGAGCTGCTTCATGCCTGACTTAAGGCAGCCTCATTTAAAGCAGGCCCTTCACACATGGTAAAATAGATCTTGCAGCTGGCACTTGCAAATGTATCTCTTAAAGATTTCACTCATGGTAAGAAATTTTTATACAGCGAATGCTCTGTTTTTCACAAAAGCTCTGCAGCTTTTGCTGCACTTGTACTCCAGGTAATGCTTGAGCAGGAAGTATAGTACTTGTGCTCTAGATTAAGATATTCACCTTCTCCACGCTTGGGGTCTCTTTTTTTTTTCTAGACAACTTCTTTTCTGATTTTAAGTAGGATTTGGAGACTTGGTGTACCTCAAAGTTGTTACCATTCTGTCATTGATAATTAAGTAAAATGCAGAACATGAACTCTGTCAGATTGCTCCCTTTTGTCCCATCAGAGAGCACTTGCTGGTAGCTAAAAGGTGGGGTTTTTTCAGTAGGGCTTTGATTAACTTTGTCACCTATGTAGACTTGAGATAGCTACATCAGGACCTGTATAGATGCTGTTATTTTTACCTTTGGATTGTCCTGTACAGACCTTGGCAAGGCTGGAGGAAGTGTTAGTTTTAGACAAAAGACTGGAATTTTTTTTCCTCTTGCTCCTTTAATCATTCCAGGAGCAAAGCTGCTGCATAACCCGAGCCTCTTAACATGCATCTTACTGCAGATAAAGACAGGAAAGGAAGGATTGAATGGATGCGAAAAGTGAATTCCTGCATCTGTTCTCTTGAGACCCAGAAAATTATTCTGGTGTTTAAAGCTTTCTGATTTCAGTGATCTGGCTTTTGGTGCTTTTCACACTGCAAATACTGCGTATTTTTGAAGTAGTAGACAAGTCTGTCTCAACTGGAAACCTGGATGTAGGTATCCTGTACTTTGTTGCTGAAGCGCTGAGCTGTCGATGTTTGTCTGTAGGCAAAGGATCGTGAGATATGGTCAGCAAAGCTTGGAAATAAGTCCTTCTCTTCCATCCCACACTACTTCAGTCCCGAGCTTCAGCCTTCTGGCACATTTCTGCATTAAACTGTTGAATTGCAGACATTGGATAAAGGGTTCCAACTTTTCTCTCCATCTCAATTTTAAGACAACAGCCACCTTTCAAGAATAAAAATGATTGATGATTCCTTAAGCTCTCACTAATCTTGGATGACAGGAGATGGCATTTAGGTCTCTGCTGACTTTGAGTTCATTTGTTCCTTTTTTTCTTTTCCTAACCAGTAGAGACTGTTTTCTTAGATAAGAAATTCCTAATGGCAGCGTGCATCACAAGGCACGGTTCAGAACTGCAGGAGTGACAGATACGGATAATTTAACCACTGTTTCTTTCTGTAAAATGCAATGGCAGCATACTGCTGTGGGGTTAATGAAACGGAGTTCATTCAGACCTGAATCAGGGTGAAAGAATTGTCAAAGAGGTTAAATTCGGGGACACCTCAGCTTTTTGATGAGTCACCTAACATGCCCTGTTTTTCAACCCAGTTTGCCTTTTTCCCCTGTATTGTATGAGGGTAGGAGACTCCTGGAGCTAGTTTATGCCTGTGAAATACTCAAGGCCTTAAGGGTAAAGTCTTTGTAGATGCTATCTGAGAATATCTTTCAGTTATATAGCTGTTTTGCAATGGGATAACACTGTGTTTAGTGGGTTTTAGGATTTTCTGAAAACTACTCCTAAATTTTTGGGCTGCCGTGCAAATCTGGTGGGAAGGCAGGCTCTTGATGTGCAGCATGTCAAAACCAGATGATTAATGCCATGTAAAAGGGAAGAATAAAGCAGTGAAAAGCGTCTATCTGGAAGTGTCAGCTCTGCCATGATGTTGGGTAAAATCAGCATATAAACAGTGCTTTGTGGTAGTGCCCTCTTGACAGGAAGTTTTGTGTCTTGCTGTATAAATCCTGCCCACTTATTATTGGTCTGTTTGTAATATTGTATTTGGTCTGATACTATTTTTACAAGGGTTAAAATTGAAGTTGCTGGTTTCAAATAGGAAAATGTCTTTTTTTAAAAAAAAAAAAACTTTCCATGGAGGCTTCTCCTCCTTAGGTCAAATTTGGTTCTGAAAACTGGCTTACAGTGGTTTGGCCTTCTGATCATTGAAGCTTCTGACTTTTTTCATAATATAATAGCCAAGACAGCGGAGCTTGGTTTGTCCAGGCTGTGAGGCGGTATCTGTGTTTTGCTTGGTTATTTTTGAATTTTGAAACTGTTTTTTGGGGGGGAGCAGGGCGGTCCTGGTTGTTCAGCAGAAGCACATGGGTAGTTTGTCAGTCTAGACAACTTGCTATTTTCAAATGTGAAAAGGCAAATTTGCCCTTTGGTTCCCAACACATAGGAGTGGGGTTTTTTTTAAAATACTACTTTTGCCAAAGCATGCAACTTCCCACTTCAGTTCAGTTACAGCTGTTTAATGCCCAGTTCTCTTTTGCTGTTAGCTGCCTGTTTGACTCTGCCGTGGGAAGCTGAAAATGCAGTTGCAAGGAGGAAAATTGAAAATTACTTGACTTGATTTTTCATTTCTCAAGACTGATAAAAATGGAGTGTAAATACAGAATTTCCAGAGCTGTCGATGCACTGACCCCCTGGGCCATAAGTCCTGCTTTCAAGAAAGACTAGTATAGTTGAAACTACCCTCTATTTGCATAGCAGGCTTCAGAAGGAAAGTGAAGTAACAGATAAAGCTATTTTAAGTAGATTATTGAAAGCAACCTCACAAAATATGGAGGTCTGGACAATTTGGCAGAGAAATAATCAACAGCCTGGGTTTTGTTTGCAAACTTCTGTTAGCAATTTACTTAAAAATCAAGCCCTACCTGTGAGATACCTTTATAGAAATGGAGGTTTGGCAGCTGTATTTTAGAAACAAACAAAAAAATCCCAAACCATAGGAATGCCCATGTTGGATTGCAACTGTTGAAATATCTGAGTGCTAGTCACTGAGCTGTATATGTTATATACACACTACCATAGACAGATGAGAGCTGGTGTTGTGCCTTATTCTTTTTTAAAATTGGGCTCATTCGTGCTAGAATTGTAATTGCACTGTTGGGAGAGGATTAGTATATAACTAGTATAACTTACTCTAGAAGATAGACTTCAAATCAGTCTGATCCAAGATTTTCATGAAGAAATTAGTCCCTTGCCAAGGTTGCAGAACACAGGAACCATTCATCAGCTTTCTTCTCTTACTAGGTGCTTTTTTTTTATAGCTCAGCATCACAATTCTTGTTTTCATCTTGAACAATTTGTTCTTCTATGAACAGGCATGTTTACTACTTGTGTCTCAGAGTTTGGCTTCCCTCTGTAAGGCAAGAAAAAAAAATACACTGGGCAGAGAAAACAACCTAAGAGAATGGACCTCTTAATCCACAACTCCCTAACTCTTCCCCACTGTTACGCTAAAACTTTTTTTTTTAACCTTTAAGGACTGGTGTTTTGTGTGATTTCTACTTTCCACATCCGCGTAGTAACTTAAATTGATTTCTTAAAGCTGATTAACTCAAATGTGTTTTACATCAAGTTTAAAAAAATAACAATAAAATGACAGCTGTTCTGTTATACCATCTTGCTTTAAACTGGGTACCTTGAGAGTGAGGTGTGTGGAGGTGAACTTGGCTGAAGGGGGAAACCCTACTGGGTGGCAGATGGTAAGAGAGGGGGCTGTTCTTGACAGGCGTTCCTGGTTTGTGGTTACCCCTGTGGCGGATGGGAGGAAATGCCTAGCACAGGCATTTGGGGTAGGTGATGGCGGGAAGGGGGGGGACAGGAGGTGGCACTGGGGTGTGATTCTGCCAGACAAGCGGCATTGAACATTTGTCCTTTTTGCTGTGCTTGTATTTTGTAGGCGCATCAGAGGCTTTCTCCTTGGCAGAGCGCGAGAGTGGTCTATTGCAGTACAGTAGTGCCCTCTGATGGTGAGTATTCACATGGAGAAACTCTTGGCTCACTTCTGACTTCACTAACTTAAATCACGTTCTCTGACCCCTTTTCTGGTTGAGGCTTTTTTGGCTAGGAGGTAATCCAGTTTTGGACTAAGGAAGCAACAGAGAACCAAGTCAGTCAAGAAGAATTAAGGAAATGGACAACTTTTCTAATAGCTGTCCTTAAAAAAACCAGGCAGGCCTTATAAAGAAAGATGTAATTGTGTGCAACTGTTCAAATGGGGTTTTTTGCCAGGCTTTTTCCTAATGCAGCCGTGTGATGCCTACCTTTCAGGGTGGTATGTGCCCTGTTAACTTTATTTATGTAATGACCATGCAGTTCATACCAGCTACTCGCTCGTATATTTGAAAGTACTGTGTGCTGTAGTGAATAAGTTATGAAGCCAAGACAGCTTTATTCCTTTATTTAAATTCTGGAACAGCTCAGACATTAAGCTTTTTTTAATAAGGTTGTCATAACACAAAGCAAAAGAATGCCCTAGTGGAACTTTAAAAATCTCAGTACGCTAGAACGTAAAGAGGAAACAAGCAGCTTTGAGATCGCTGCCTGCTTAACATCTGCATGCTATGCTCAAAGACTAGAGCACTTATGCTGACTGACACAAGCTGTTAGTGGATCCTCTCCCCATTAAGGCTTGTTAATAAAGCCTGAAAGCTAATAAAGTCAAGGGTTCTGGCACAATTGCTTCCCCTGCCAGGATAGTGAGTGTGTGCAAACACAAGGAGAACATGACTGCTGTGGGGAACTCAAACTAAAAACCTGAAGGCTTAAATAGGTAGAAGTCTAGAGGACAAAAGTAAAGTTGAGAGGATAATGTAAGTGTGTAGCTACTTGCCCGATTTGATTTTACCTCTCCTCATATCACACTTGAATATTTCTCTTGTTATTTCTTCTAATAACTTCACCTTTACCAGTATTAAATGTTCAACACTGACTTCTTTGGCCATCTCCTTTTTTCTACCATACCTTGTTTTGGCCTAATGTATTGCTTGGGTTGTTCTTATGCAAGAACAGAAATCTTTAAAAAATACTAATGACCTGTTACTGGTGCACATACGGTTGAGTCAAAACTTTATGGTGCTTGGATGCAATTTGTACCTCAAAGCAACCTCACGCTTAAGATGGTGTGTAAAGCTTTTAAAATCCTCCATGGGCTTACAAAAAAGACAGCAGCATCCCTGGCCAGGTTGTAGGTGTCTGGAAATGTAAGTGAAATACACTTGTATACAATTGCTTTCTTTTACTTGTCCCGTGTCTTTAAATACTGGCTTAAAATTTAATCAGTGCAGATTAGCCAAAATGTTAGCTCTATAATTAGTGAAATGCCAAAGTGCCTTGACCACTTAGTAACTTGTAGTTGCAGGCAATCCACAGGACTGTCAGAGCAGAAGAGAGCAAAGCGGACAGCCATATCTCAGTGTCTTGCTAATAACTTTTACTGCAGCTGTCTGTTAGGTTTGTGTTACTGACGTGTCCTTTGGATTTCTTCTTTTTTCTATTTGCCTCTGAGCTCTTTCCTCTCCAGTGCAGTAAAAATCTGACCAGACGTTAGGTGTGTGGGAGGTGATGAGAGGATCAAACTGGAATTATGGACTTTCCCCACCAGCGAATTAGGCTAGAAAATTACAAGGTCGTTTTTTTTTTAAAGGAAAATATAAGCCAGCTGTAATTCCAGACTTTGCTGAGCCTGTCATCTGAAAGAAATAATATGGTCTTTAACACTTCACCTAAGCTGGAAATCCTTGAGAAAGGTTTTGTATGTTACCAATGCTGATGACTTTTGGTGCAGCCCGAGCTGTTGTGTCTCCTCTGGTCTGTGGAGGGTTAAAATGCAGCAGGGCCAGTTCTGGACAGCTGGTGGTCACCGAGCTGGGGTGCTTGTGTTGTACCAATGAGGATACACAGAAAAGTGTTGGTGCAAACGCTGTTTGTGCTCGACAATAAACTGGCTCGCTGCCTGTATAATCAAGGTAGTGTTTTAAGTAAAGAATTTTTTTTCCATGTCTTGTGGTTATGTAAGCAGTACATAAGTTAACGTAGTATATGCTGCTCACGGAACCAATGAATTCAATACTTAAGTGGCTATTTTAAGCTTCTAAACATGTTGATCATTCCATCTGAGCCTGCTATCACAAGCGTAGCTAATGCTAATCTATTTCTTACCAGTCTCTTGCTCAAATACTTGAGTGAAAGTATGCAAAAATCTGATAGCTGGTGTCATAACAGCTGTTGATACGGAGCTTGAAATTCTGTCTAACTGTCCAAATAAATTGGCAGTTTGCTTTATTTTTTTCTGTAAATATCTGACTGTTGTCTCTGAGTTTTAAGCTTCGAAACACTAAAACTACTAAAATCCTGTCAGGTGTCTGAGCATTGAGAATAGGCGTTTATAGGCTTCCAAATACTGGGGCCTCTTGGGATGCTTTAGTCATTTTAGATATCCGTACCTGGTCACTTCCACATGGTCTATAAACATAACACGAGGACCTCTTTGTCATTAGTCCCCTGGAAGAGGGCAAAAAACCTCTGTATGCTTGTTTCAATTTGTGAAGGCGTGTGACAGTAAACTCAAAAGCCCGAGAGAACTCTTCTGGCTTTGTAAAAGTGTACTTGGCTCATACTTTCTCAAGAGCCATGAGCCTCCCTTTTCAGAAAGGTGTGTTGCCCCAAGACTTGTCCTAATATGCAAATGGTCCTGTGATAAACAATTTCATCACTTGTCAGCAAATCACTGAAAGGAGAGGTATAAAGGCCGTTGGTGACAAAACTTTCTGAACAGTGGCGTGCTGAGAAATAGTTTTCTTTGGTAGCTAAAATTACGTTATTTGCTTCTATTTCTACTCGCATCAACTTCTTTGACCAACTAGTTCTGATGTTGGCTGCTTAAATTGACTTGACAAGTCAATACATGGGTTAGATGAGTTTAAGTAGATGGTGTGGTTCATAGAGTTGGCCAAAACTACAACAGGTGGGAATACTAAGCCAGATGCAGTGTGGGTGGGTGCGACTGCACAGTCCTGAAGACGTGGCGAATGCTCTGTGCAATAAAAAAGACCTTACATTTTTACATAAGAAAAATACGTAGCAATCCAAAGTGAATCATTTTTGGGTGTGCTGCTATATCTTAGCAACTACTGCACTTGGGGAAAATTTTGACTGTTTGTGACTCAGTAAAGGGCTTAGGGAATACGAACTCTTAACTTTTTTTTCCTATGTGTGGATATCCTGAAGCACACAGTGGGCTGTCTTTCTGGCAGTAAAATAATAACTAGCTTACAGTTCACACAGGTCACTACCATAAATTTTAGAAAGGTGCGCTGAAATCCTTAAGAATGCTCTTGAAAAAGCGCCTGACAAGCACTGAAGAAATGGAAAATGTTGTTTTATCTACACCTAAGAAGTAATGTCTGTCTTCTGAAGTACAAAGTGTATTGATCCCATGAATTTTAGATGAAATGACCTTGAAGCTTGAACTTGGAGTGCTGTTCCTACAACCTCATACTCCTGACTGCTCTCTTAAATATTTGTTGTCTTAGAACAAAGAGGAGGAAACTAGAACTAAACAATAATAAAAAGGTTTGAAGTAGGTGCTTCCTTGATGTTTCCTAATATACACAGTCTGCCTTTGTCTTCTGGGCTATAAATCCTGATAAATTGCACAGTATTTTGTCTTCTGTAGTCCAAAATAGTTTGGTTCACAAAAATTAATCAAAACATACTGTACTGCCGTATTGTGGCTTTTAGATATCATGTTGCCTTGTCTCTAAATTGGAGAGACATGGATTTGACAGATGGACCTCCGGGTGGATAAAGATTGGCTGGATGGCCGCACACAAAGAGTTGTGGTCAACAGCTCGATGTCTAAGTGGCAAGCAGTGATGAGTGGTGTTCCTCAGAGAAATGTCTTTGTTGGCGAAATGGGTATTGGGATTGAGTGCACCCTCAGCACGTTTGCAGACGATGCCAAGCTGTGTGGAGCAGTCAACACACTGGAGGGGCGGGACGCTATCCAGAGGTACCTGGACGGGCTTGAGAGGTGGGCCTGTGCCAACCTTATGAAGTTCAACCAGGCCAAGTGGAAGGTCCTGCATGTGAGTTGGGGCAATCCCATGCACAAACACAGGCTGGGTGGAGAATGGCTGGAGAGCAGCCCTGAGGAGAACTTGAGGGTGTTGGTGGATGAGAAGCTCAATGTGAGCCGGCAACGTGCGCTGGCAGCCCAGAAAGCCACCCGCATCCTGGGCTGCATCACAAGAAGTGTGGCCAGCAGGGTGAGGGAGGGAATTCTGCCCCTCTACTCTGGTAAGACCCCGCCTGGAATACTGTGTTCAACTCTGGAGCCCCCAACATAAGAAGGACATGGACCTGTTGGAGCAGGTCCAGAGGAGGCCACAGAGATGCTGGGAGGGCTGGAGCCCCTCTGCTGTGAGGACAGGCTGGGAGAGTTGGGGGTGTTCAGCCTGGAGAAGAGAAGGCTCTGGGGAGAACTTACAGCAGCCTTCTAGTATTTCAAGGGGGCCTGCAGGAAAGCTGGGGAGGGACTCTTGATCAGGGAGTGCAGTGATAAGACAAGGGGTAACAGTTTTCAGCTGGCAGAGGGGAGATTGAGATTGGATCTGAGGAAGAAATTCTTAACCTGTGAGGGTGCTGAGCCCCTGGCTGGGGGTGCCCAGAGAAGCTGTGGCTGCCCCATCCCTCGAGGGGTTCAAGGCCAGGTTGGACGGGGCTTGGAGCAACCTGGTCTAGTGGGAGGTGTCCCTGCCCAGGGCAGGGCGATTGGAACTAGATGGTCTTTAAGGTCCCTTCCGACACAAACCATTCTGTGATTCTATGATAAATGTGATAGTACTTAGCATAAATGTCTCCTACTTTTCCACAAAGCACAGAAAGTTTAACAGATATTGCCAAGTTAATGGGAGTGAAAATCTCTGTTACCCTGTTGTTTTCTTTGGTGGACATATCTCTTGATAAAAGATGAACCAAAAATTGAAAGTCTCTTTCATGTTCAGATTTTAACAGTGTTTGCCTTTTTCTCCATGGGACAAATACAGAAATATTAGAAGAAGATCTGTTAATTTTTAATGGTAAACTTGCATATTTGTTGTCTCTGTAGAAGTGACGGTGGTTTACCAAAACGGGTTACCTGTGATTTCTGTGAATCTTCCATCCCGGCGTGAACGTTGCCAGTTCACGCTTAAACCGATCTCGGACTCTGTTGGTGTGTTCTTACAACAGCTGCAAGCAGAGGACCGAGGAATTGATCGGGTTGCAATCTACTCAGCAGGTACTATTGTTTACAAACTAATTGATTTACTTGCTTGCCAGCTATTTTCATCCAGCCTTTAGCTTCTTAAGTAAAAGCTGGTTATATTGTGAGTTCTTGGACATTCCTGAAAAAGTAGAAGGTAGAAATGCCATTCCTAGAGTAAGGATGCTGTTAGCTGTCCCTGTAGAGTCAGGTCTGCCAAGGAAGTCTGACTGTAGAGTGGAGGAAGAAAACATTTTTAATGCTTAGCTTACCTCCATTAGGACTAATGTCTGTATTTTCGGTGAGTTTCCTGCTATTCAGTATGAAAGTCGCAAGCTATGCAACCTATGTTAATGTTTTCATCAATTTATAAGGAATTGGGTGTAAAAGGTGGTACAAGGGGAAACAGTATCTTGCTTAGCTTTGGAAGCTCAGTCATATTTCACTTAATGTCATATTTTACTATGTTTTGCTCTACTGTTATGTGTCTACTAGCCACCAAAGCTCTGAAATGTCATGAGGATGTCTTACAAAAGTGCCATCAAAACAGCTATTTCCTTAAAAGTCTTGGCCTGAGAGGGAAGTGTTTGTGAGGTTAGTGATGTCAAAGCTGTCTGATACCAGAGATGGAAATAATAGTTTTTAATGCCAGTGGGGAGAGATGCAGGTCGCTTAAGTGGATTGTATTGCAAAACATAGTAAAATATTCAAACTGCGTGGGATGACCTGAAGTGCTTTTTATAAGACGACCCAAAACGTCACACATTTGGAAAAGCAGCTGCATACATAGCTCAGCTAGTGTTTGCCATGTTAATGTCTCCCAGTTGATGTATCCATCTTGACAAAGAGTATCGTCTGTGGGGAAAATGTGGAAGTCTAACTAGTGGATTTGGGATGGCATTACAACTTGCTTAGCCCACAGCATGTTTAGGTACCTTGTTTCTACTGTTTAATGAGTCACCTGTGTTTGCCTTACAGATGGCACACGTGTCGCCTCCTCCACAGGCATAGATTTGCTTCTGCTGGATGACTTCAAACTGATCATTAATGATGTTACGTACCATGTTAGACCACCAAAGAGAGGTAAACCAGCCTGGTTCTGGTAAACATCAGAAATCAGTTTCAGTATTCAGTTCCCTGTTTAATTGCAGCATGCTTTATCGACTTGTTCAAGAACATGAAGCGTTATTTCTAAAGGAAACCTTGCAGTTTCTAATCCTGCCCTTGGAGTCTAATTTAGTGATATCCAAGTAATCAGAGTAGTCAGTGGTGAAAAGCAAATATTCATCCTACTCAAAGCCAGTAGCCCCCATAAGAGGAACAACAAAAGAAACATAATTTCTTTTAATTTCTGTGTTTTTTCTGATTTTTTTTTCTAATTACTGAAAAGTAATTTAATTTAACTCATTCTGAAGGAGTACAATATAAAATGGGAATTAGATTGAAACTTACATTATCTGATTTGGAAGAATAAATTGTTCCCTCACCTGACAGTTAACATTGTTTCCTTTTAAGTGTGGTACTTTGAATATTGCAAATAAACCTTGAAACCTTGTTAGCTAACAAACAGCAAAATAAATGAGACCGTGATCTTACAAGGTTAAATTACTAAGAATTAAATAGGAAGGGAAACCAACCTATTTTGAATCAATTAGAAAAATCCTTTTAAGTAATGGGCTTTGGATATGAAAACTTGTAAGAAGCTTTTGAGATGCTCCAGATATCCAAGCGAAGGCAGGAACTGGGTATCTTCATTCTCAGGCAACTTTATAGGCTTCATAAAGCATTAACTTCTCACATGCCTATACCCTGAGGACTTAAACAAAAGGACCAGTTTTGGAAACGTTGTTCTGCTTGTTGCTTGGCTCACAGGTAGTGGGGGATTTTTGTCTACCGTTATTGTTCTGTTATTATTGTGGCAATGACGTGAAGTTTGCACGCAGTGTTTTCCTAAAAGGAATTTTTAGCCCTGTTAGACAAGAAAACAAATTAGCGAGGATTTGTAGCTTCATTTGCACGTCCAATTGAGGTTAGATGGTGGAAATGCTTTCCCTTATTTATCTGGATGTTTTCCCTAGTGTTTGTTCCTCCCTCTCTTACGCCTTTCTTCAAGCAGTAGATAATGAACAAGATCATTCATAAGGCAAAAGCTGTGAGGGAACTGTTAGTGTTCCTTGTACCATCCTGAGCAGCCTGAATAAGACAACGTGATAAAGGAAGTTGATCTATCAAAAATCAGGAGACTGACCATAACTTTTGGGTCTGAGATTGCTCTGGGTGGCTCATTTCTAGGAAGATCTGCTGATACATCCCATCTTGCTCTGTAGACGTAGTTAGCCTCCAAGGAAGTTTTTGCAAGGAAAATAATCAAAATGTATTCTATCGTATTTTATTGTTCTCAGTATAAAAATACCAAGTAAAAAAGAAATTTCTGACTCGGGAAACTTTGTGCAGCCGCTTGTCCTTAGCATGCAGGAGTGTCTGGAATTGGGAGTGCAGCACTGGGTGAGAGGTTTCTCTCCGGTCTGTGGATTAGGCTGACCTCTACTACAGACATGTTTTTCTGATCTCCGTAACAGCCCCTTGACAAAAAACTCTCCATTAAGACTGGGTATCGAAGTCACCGGACATGTCTCTCACACAAAAAAACCCCTTAATTTCTGCTCTCTCCCCCTAATTCTCCGTGTCCCGAATGTGGTGTTTTCATACACTTAAAAGATAATGTAAGCCGGAGAAGCGGAGTGAGTATTTTAACGAGGTATCTCTTCCAACTGTTAGCCTCTGAGAGCAGGTGATGGTATGAAGCCTAGCTGGTTTAGTCTGTAATTTTTGATAAAACTAAATGAGAATACAAACACGGTGTCTGTTTCTGCACTGGAGAGATTGCTGTCCAAAGGTAAGGCAATTTATACATCGAACTTACATAATGTTTGGGAGAGCAAAGTCTGTGTCAGTGAGTCAGTGTGGCTTTGGTTAGCTCGCTTGTATGCTGTACCCATTGTGCGCTGGTAGGTGAGCTCTGGCATCACCTAGGTTACATGAAATACTGTCTCCAATTCATTTGCCAAGGAGAGTTCTATAGTTAGTATGCATTAAAATAAATGTGCCCATAAATAGGCACAGAGATTAGTTCTTTTAAACTTTTCAGCTATTGCTTTTCCATCTTTACAAAATCCCCCTGTGTGTATTGAAATAGAAATGCCAAACACTGTAATCTTAAATACTAAATACTTTTTGATGGTCACTTCAGTAGGAACACATGGGTGTTTTTCTTCATAGGGCAACAGCAGCCCTCTAGCTGGGAAGGTGATGTGGCAGCTGTGTGCGGCAACAACTGAGCCACTTCATTCTGCTGAGCTGCTAGTATAAAACTTAAGCTGTCCATAGCTTTTTATGAATCTAAATTCTTTCACTTGTTGCTTGGTGGAGAGTTGCAGGCCAGGTCTGGACAGGTCACTGCAGCTTTTCCCATGTCAGTTCTGTTTTCTGTGTTGGTAAAATGGTATTTTGAGAAGATAACCGAAGGTACAAGCCCAAGGGTGCTACCGAAAAAAATTTATTTTTTTTTTTTTAGATTATTTGGCTAATATCAAGTTCTTTTGCTTTAATTTGAAACTTGGTTATTTCCATATGGAGTGTGTAACACATCACTAGTCACAACTCCTTTACAAGTTGATTTCCTTTAGGGATCCTTTTTGTGTCGAAATGCAGGGATAAAGGCAGTTTCAGCTAGTGGCCTTGTTACTGTCTTTATTTAAGTACTGTGAGGGAGAATTTCGTTGTCTTGTAAGGTATCACAGCACAGGGTCGCCCACAGAGTGGTGAGAAACAATTTCTGGCATTCATACTCAAATTATCAAAAGATTGCAAGTTCTGAGGCCACTGACCCAAGATCTTCAGCTGCAGTCATCAATAACTACAATTGCTGATGATCTGGATTTTGACTGTTTCTTGGCAGCTGGTGTGATGCATCATACTTGTTTAGTTGTTCATTTGTCTTTAAGTCTTGTATATCAATATGGATCAGGAGCAGCTGTTGATACATGCTATTAGCTTGCCAGATATCTCTTCTTTGTTCTTATCAAATTTTAGGAATATCCAATAATAAAGCCTGGTTTTCTTTAGAAGAAATTGTATTGTCTTAGAGCGCTGGAGCTCTTCCAAAGCTGCTTTGTTGAACAGATAGTTTCGTGTGTTTCCTGTCTTAGACTAATAGCAGTTTCTGAAGAGTATATGAGAAATTCTGTGGATAAATGCATATAAAGCAGTCTCTTTTTTACTTCCTAGAGCTCTTAAGCCATGAAAATGCAACGACGCTGAATGATGTCAAGACATTGGTTCAGCAGTTGTATACTGCCTTGTGTATTGAGGAGCACCAGCTGAACAAAGAGAAGGAGCTGATAGGGAGACTAGAGGAACTGAAGGAGCAACTAGCACCACTAGAAAAAGTGAGAAGTTTCTCATTGTGTTTTACTTATCCTCCAAACACAGCCTTAATTTATTTCAAGGTTTTAATTAGGTCCCTAGCACGCTTGAAATAGTTTTAAGATCACTGAAGCAGAAGATGCACGAAGTGGATGCCAAACTGTGTCTGTTTCTGGTTTCTGTGGAAGTATTTTGTCTCCTTGCTTTATATAATTGGAAATGAACTCGGTAGTAAATAAAGACTGGGGCTAATGCAACAGAACATCTCTGAACATGCAGAAATAAGCAGCTTTGCAAGGTTATTTGCAAGGCATGAGAGCATGCTCAGAGTAAAATATGGATGATGGCAAGATACTGATGGAAAAGGAATTTGGATTTGTCTGCATAACCTAGATGCAAATCATATATCTCAACTTAGGATTTAATGTAAATACAAGGTGTTATTTTTACATATCTCTTAATTGTATTAACATTATTTTTGAGAATATAAGGTGTGTACTTCTCTCTCCTTCAGGTAAGAATGGAGCTCAGCAGGAAAGCAGAGAAGAGGACAACCTTGGTGTTGTGGGGAGGCCTGGCCTACATGGCCACTCAGTTTGGGATTCTGGCCCGCCTCACCTGGTGGGAGTATTCTTGGGACATTATGGAACCAGTCACCTATTTCATCACCTATGGTAGTGCCATGGCAATGTACGCGTATTTTGTAATGACTCGCCAGGTAGGATTTGCTGTGCTGACCTTGACATTTTCATAGAAGATTTGCTTTGAGCTCTGCTCCCTAGAAAAATAGGAAAATTGTGCCTGTTGAAAAGTCTCTTTTGCCCCTTCCTTATCCTGTAGGAACCTAGATGCCACTTGATTTAATTTGTGCTGTCCAGGATGGTGGTGTATGGTTGTGGGGTCTTCTGGTGGTGGTTATTGCTGAATTCCTGGTTGTCTTGCCATAAATGCTTATGTACACTGTGCGATTGACTGCTTTAGCTATACGTATTCATCTACTGACAGGTAATGGTTTCTGCATGCACGCACACACATGCAGCCTCACACGTGTTGACTTGCTCTGGAGGCCTCCAAGAGCTGTGATCTATCAGCCCAAATAAACTTAGGGTGTGTGAGGTACCTTCTGAGTCTTAAGGAAGAACACATCTCTGACATGAGATGCAGGTCCTTGTAAAGAGATACAGGTTCAGGGTTCATGTTGGAAATGCTTTTCTTCAGGTGTTTCATGGATCTGGCCTCTTACCCAGATTGATAGATCCTTCTCTGGATCCTTGTGACAGACTCTGTGATAACTTCTGGTACACGGTTTGTCTCATCACTCCCGTCTAAACTTCATCTTCTCACCTAAATGATGAGGGAGGAAGGACTCAGAGAGTCTCTGCTGTCACAGGCCCATCAGAACAGATGCTGCAGGTGTTTCAGTGTGGTGTCCCAAGGGTCTGTCAAGCTGCATCATTTCAGGGGCTGAGGACCCATGTGCTGCAATAGTTTTTGCCAAGTGAAGCTGGAACTTCTGCCATGTTTGAACTCAGACTTGATATTTTTATCGTTGTCTCTATCAATTAGCACCTCTTCTGCCGGATCTTAAAATCTCAGTGTTTCAGGTATGGCTTGCCTCTGAATGCAGCTTTTCTCCACCTGACAGCCCTGATCATTGGGTGCATGCCAGACACAGAGGCTGTGTGATGTTCCAGTGGAAGGGAGAGTTAATTTCAGTAGAGGCAGGCCTGTATTTTTTAGAGGCTTTGTGGGATTTGCTGTGAACAGCTCTACTGCTCTGAGTTAGCTGCACGCTCTAAAAAGCCGCGGCTTTTTGCAGTAGAGTATCCCTGGCAAAAGCTGTGGTATTGGATTCTTGTTCTCGCTTGCATAGCTTGGGTAAGAGATGAACTCATGAGCAACTATTGTTGCATTAATTAGCCATTGCATGTTTATAACCTTAAGAAAAAGAGAGTAAGGGCCAAATACAAAGGCTTATTCTGGTATTTGCAGCTTTTTTCTCCCTTTCTCCCCACAAATTTGTCAGTATTGGAACTCTGAAATGTGTTAATTTTTGTTCTCTCTGCGTGGAAGGAGTCACACATCGAGGACAGGAGGGAGGTGATGGTAACTCGCTGCTGGAGTGTAACATAGTAGTAGAGAAGCAAATGCCTGACTTGTATTGAGTCTGGCTGGGATGGAGTTAATGTCCTTCATACCAGCTGGTGTGGTGCGTGTTTTGGATTTGTGACCAAAACTGTCTTGATAACACAACGATGTTTCTGCTGTTGCTGAACAGTGCTCACACAGCATTCAGGCCTTCTCTGTTCCTCGTTGCTTTCCCCACCCCTGGCTCTCCCGGGAACAGGCTGAGGGTGGATGAGGTGTTGCAAGGGGATGCAGTCGGGACAGCTGACCTGAGCTGACCAAAGAGATATTCCATACCCTATAATGTCATGTTCAGCAATAAATTGGGGGATAGTTTCTCAAAGTAGCTGTCGCTTGGCGACCGGCTGGGCATTGGTCTGCTGGTGGGAGGTGGTGAGTGATTGTTTTTGCATCACTCGTAGGGGTTTGTGGTTTTTTTTCCCCACTTAGTAAGCTGTCTTTATCTTGACTCCTAAGTTTTTCTTGATTTTTTTGCCCTCTTGGTTCTCTTCCCCCATCCGGCTGCGGGGGAGTGAGTGACTGGGTGGGGGTTTAGCTGCTGGCTGGGGTCACCTCACCATACTGGGTGAGCTTAGACAATGCTGTCTGGTCTTGTGCCTTTGCTGACAGAAGCTAGTCATCCTCCAAAAACACACCTGATACATACTGTGCTGATGGTATCCTGTGTTGCATCCTGTTGTGGCTTTATTCCTATCTTCTCTCCTTTTTTAGGAATATGTTTATCCAGATGCCAGAGACAGACAATACTTACTATTTTTCCATAAAGGAGCCAAAAAGACACGATTTGATTTAGAGAAATACAATCAACTCAAGGATGCAATTGCTCAGGTAACAAGAATTTTTCCAGAAATAAGACAAAGAAATTACTGCTTGCTAGTTCTTAGCTGCTATTAATAGATGCGCCTCAAACAAGAATGGATGTATCTTAAGTTTTCAGCCCATTTTCTTGTCACAGCCCCAGTGCAATCATTGAATTGGCTTTGATATGCCCAGGAATGGAACTGCTGGATGCGTAAATCAACATGAAACGGTTGCCTATATCTAACTGTAAGGGCCATTTAGAAACTGCTGGCAAATCTTGAGTTGCTTCAGGCACTTCATGCCTCAGAGGAGCCTAATTCAAGATTTCCTTTCTTCTCAGCTCCTACACACCAGATGGATTTAGTGAGGAATGAATACTTGCATCCATTCAGTTCATGTCTTCCTGACATAGCACTTCAGTGTGCTGGGTTGCAGTCCTGGAAAATAATGTTCAAAAAATGTAGCTGTATTGTTAGAGGCAATGGGGGCAGATTTCTCATATTCTGGAGACAGGCGCTTTTGGCAGACTATCCACATTGTGGGATCTGTTCAACAGAGGAGTCAGGTAGAGATATTTCCTCGTGTTTTTGGGAGCCTTTCTGCAGAAGGATGGCACGAGCAGAAAAAGCAGAACTACCACATTCTTTTTCACTACTCTGTATCATTCTCTGTTTATTCTTAGGCTCTGGGAATGACAGTGTAGGATATTCAGGGCAAGATGTATTCTTCCCTTGCCTTGAAGAAGGAGCTGTGCAAGGAGTAGAGGGAGGTCAGGGCAAGGCGCTCTCGGTTTCATGAGAAAGCCCAGAAAGACCTCTGGGTTTTCTCATGCCATGTTGAATACAGACACCCTTGGGTAGCGGTATTTTCCATGGAGCTTTTCTTCTAGAATCAACCATTCCTATTAATCTAGTTAATTGTTGTTTCATTTTCTTTTTTTTCTTTTTTTTTTAAAAAAAAAAAAAGGTTCCAATGAGCTTATGGGGATCAGATCTTTCCTACCGTATACCTTTTTAAATGGCTGCATGTTTGAACTGAGATTTGACGTTTTAATTGTCATCTGTATCAATTTTAGACAAGTTTAGAGAAGTACAGAGCCAAGCGTCTTTCAGTAAGTGCTGAGAATGGTTTTCCCAAATATGAGCCTGTGACTTTCCTCGTGTTTTGTCATCTGTATCAATTTTAGACAAGTTTAGAGAAGTACAGAGCCAAGCGTCTTTCAGTAAGTGCTGAGAATGGTTTTCCCAAATATGAGCCTGTGACATTCCTGTACTTTTTGAATGCTTCCCTTCTGGACAGGAAAAACAAGGAAATACAGAAAAGCTTTCCATTCTGTAAAGGGGAATGGTGTATTGAGAACTTGTTCTTTATAATGTGTCTTTTACTTTTAGGCAGAATTGGACCTTAAGAGGCTTCGAGACCCACTGCAGGTTCACCTGCCCATCCAGCAAATTGATGAAAAGGACTGATCAGCAAAGAAGTTCTGAACCCCAGCAAAAAACCTGTTCATAGCTCTTGCCTTTTTAATTAAAGCATTGCAGGTGGAAGCTGGGAGGTGGTGTGGGGGTGGAGGGTTTTTACTTTTAATCAAGACAAAGGACTGTAGGGGGGGAATCTCTTAAATCTGAAGATGGGACATTGTGGAATGTTAGTTCTGAAAAGGGCTTGTCAAATAGTCACGTTTAAAAACCGTCTGAATGGCAATTGTGTACAAATACAGGATTGGGGGGTTCATGAAAAGAATGTAATGCTGGGGTGTAGGGGTGTCTTCCAGCTTTGCAGGGTCTGCCTCTTGATGAGACACCAGCAGCCTGCTTAGCTTTTTAAATTTTCCTTTACCTGATTCAGATCTCTCTTTCTCTCTCGGGGAAAAAAAACCAAAAAAAGAACAAAGAATCCAAGCCACCTGGAGCTATGGCTGGTGATCAGAACTTGCACTCCACCGCCATTAACACGCACACTTCTGATCAGACCTGGTCTCTTTTATAAAGTTACTACAAGACTGCTTTCTACTGGAAAACCGTGAGCTTCCCCTTCCCAGCCCACCCCACCCCATGTGCTCCACTGACTTCCTCCTTTACTTATTTGTAGCACAGATTGGTTGTAGCCAAGTGAGAGAAGGAACGAGTTTTCTTCTGGACATTTGATAATTGATATTTTGGATTATTCCATAATAACTATATAAACTTTGCGTCCCAATGCCCTTGAGCTCCTTCTAGAAATCAATGGCAGCATTGCATGAGAGGTTTTTTATATTCAGTCTTAAGGGAGGGAGATTCCCCTCTTCCTACCCCAAATCTGATAGCCACCTGGACTATGAAATTATGAATGTTTAAAGGATTACGAAACTGTTGCAGAATCGTGACTCCTGTTTAAATGAACAGTTTTGGAACATGGAATAATTAAACTTGATATTTGGCTGCTTGTGTAACGGGATAAAAAGTCTCATATATGGTCAAAGCATTTTCCTTGCCCAGAGGCTTTTTGAAAGCCCGGGGCTTTTACAGTGCAAGACACAGGACTGCTTTGGTTCTCCAGCACTTTCCCCTACTTAAGTAGCTTTAAATGAACTTTGCACCCACAGGTCAGAATTTCTTAGGAGTGGCTAATGACATGTCTTGTTCTTAGCTAAAAGAAATAGAGGAAGGGAAGTCAAGCCATTGCCCTCTCTTCTAGCCAAGGCTGGCTGATTTCTAAGCAGACAAACATCTCTTCATTCAAAGCGGGTCAGTCTGTTTTAGCATCCTGCTGATAAATACTGTGGAGACAGGATGAAGGTGGGAGAACGGCACTGTAAGCTTTATATACAGAAAGGCTGGCTGCTTTTTTTGATGTTTCACTACTACTCCTCACTGTGTCATGGAAGGAGGCTTCTGGGTTTTTTTGAGAACCACGTTTAAAAAAAAAGGAAAGAAAAAACAATTCAGCATTAACTAGATGCCAGGTGCCTTGCAGATGTGGAAACACAGCTGGAATTGCTGCCTCTTCTCACTCAATGGCATGTTGGACCGAATGGGTGCATGTTTCTAGTTTGTTTTTTTTCCCCCCCTTCCCCTTTTCCTCTGTCTTTCAATTTAATTACATTGTGTGATTATTTTTTTATCTGTTTTATCCTGTTTGTGTGGTGAGTTTTAAAGGGGAAAAAAATGAACACGATCCTGTAGCTGAATCCTTGGTGTGTGTTTGGGATGAGGGAGGGAGCCTGGAGAAAAGTCCTTTAAAAACAAAACAAAAAAAACCTGAACATGTGTAAAATCCTGTATCATTTATGAAATATGTATAAAAGAGCAATGTACTTCTGGAACAATAAATAACTATTCAATTTTTGAATCAGTGCTCTTGAATAATGTTATTTTCCCTAGCTGAGAAGAGAATATTGTATGTGTGGCAGCTGTCTGCTGAGTTTCCTGCATTTCTTTTTGTTTAGGTTGTTTCTTCTTTACCTTACTTCCCTGAGGCCGTGATGATGCAGACAATAGCTTTCCTGAAGAAGCTCGGATGGAGATCTTGCTGCCATGCCCGGCCGCATAACGCAGGGATCTCAGGAGCAGTTGAGGTAGTGAGGTAGAGGTGTAGAGATGTTTGGTCTAACAAAGATCTGCCTTTATCTGACTGGCATAGTAGCTCCATGTGGAGGCTGACAAAATCTGGAGGCGCGTGGCAGGCTTGCAGGAGGATAAGAATGTATATGGGGGTGTAACGCCCAGCAACCTAAAACATACCCTGTGGTGTCAGCGTATTTCTGTATTGCATTCAAGTGCTGTTTCAGAGGAAAACTGAAGTTTTAAGCTTCTGTTTCTTTCTGGGCCCTTGAATGGCTGTGGTCTGATTTGTCATGGCGACATATTGTTTGTTCATTAACTTTGGGAATGAGCAGACTGTACTTTAGGATGTGAGGTTGAGATGTTTGGTGCCAGAACATTTAATCATCTCCATTGACTGTTTAAAAAAAAAAAAGAAAAAAGTAAATAAAAAAATAAATCCATGATTGGCCAGTTGTTAAAACAGCTAACTCATTCCTGTGTGTTCTGAAGTCAGAGAGGAGGCACTTTAATCACTGTTGAAATTCAGTTCAGCAATGCTGACAAACCCTTTTCTTCCAAGTAGCCCTCAGTCTGCTGCTGTGTACAGATGAGCTGCTGCCCTCCCTAGACAAATTGCTTGGAACGGTTGCATAAGAACTCATCCATTTTCTCGTCCAGAAGAACTGAAGACTTTGACATCTAGCACCACAATCTCTATTTTGAAAGCAAGAAAATGGTGTGACAAAATTGTTCCTGCGTGTGCTTTAATATTTTTCTAGAGACAATGCGGGAAAAGGAGTAAAACAAGAGTCTGCAATTGTACCCTTTTAATATTGGCTGTCTGATGGGTCTTGTTGGTCTGTACCTCTGGAAGATTGCTGTCTCACTCCTCTCTGCACCACCGCTGCACATGTAGTCTCTCCAGGGGGTGGATGATGTGCTACAAACCTCAAATTCAAACCTCCGCGCTTCTTTTATTGCCCTTGAAGGCTAACGTTGAAGGGAAGGGTGATGTTTGCTCTCCTGATACCTGCTGTTGTATATCAACATCAACAAACTCTCTTGCAGTAGCTATTTCACACCTAGGAGCCAGGCAGGTAATAGGGTCCTGTCCTACTGGCAGCACTTGAGAGCAGGCAGCGCTGCCTGAATTTTAATGTAACACTGCATTCTTCAGACTCTGAAGGATGAACAGCAGTGTGTGTTGCAGTGTTCAGATGCTGCTTTTTCTACCAGTTTTGTTATTCATTTGGTTAACCTCTGTTCCCTCTTTCAAATAAACACATGTCAAATTCAGAATTGTCTGGAGAAATGTATGAGGTTCCCTTTTTGCCATGCCTCCGAGGCTCTACCTTGCAATCCTCTCCAGGGGAGGCGTTCATGGCTCCTTTTTCCTGAAGAGCAAAGAAGAAAGCCTTTTTTTTCTCCCCTGAGACCCTTCTGGCCTGGCAGGCAGTGACAATGATGACCTTGCTGCAAGTTCTTATGCCTCTGTGTTGGCTCTAAGAGGGTTTGCATGAAGCTGCTGTTGGCTGTCAGACCTTGGCGTTATGTCAAATGAAGCTGGCCAAGTTGCCCGGTCTTTCTGAGACAGTGGAACAATTTCTTTGATCTCCTCTGTGGTTTTTGTGTGGAGTTGTAAATGTTCCTCACTGCTTCCCTCTGTGCCATGTTGCATGACTTTTATTTTCACACAGGAAGGAGAATTTTATATCTTAAGTATGCTTCTGCTTATCCCAAGAGACTCCAATTATTCCCTTTTAAAAAATCAGTTTTATTTCTATACTGATGGGTGAAAAGTAAAATACAGGAATGGAAATTAAACTTGCAGTGTATCTAAGCCCTGAAGTATGGGAGAAGCTGGTGTTAAGCTGTCTTATCGTGGTGCTGTGAACTTGTAAAAGATGAGTCCTCCTGTTTCTGCCCCTGCCTTGTTTAGCGATTGTGGGTATGCTGTCTATGCCCTAATTCTTCCATCTAGAAACTGAGAATCATGGAAAATACACTGGGTTCTGTAGGACCTGTGGAAAAACACTCAAAACACAAAGTTCTGCATCACAAGGCTCCACTAAGGGAAAGGAAATAACTGCCCCTCTTCGCTAGGAGTTAGGTACTTGTCTGATTTTCATGGGGTTTGGGTGTTTTACTTGTTCTTGTATCGCGTTTGCTCATATTTCAAGCTCGTGTTCACTCCCTGATTTCAACGGCCCTTCCCATTGGCACTGTGTCCTGGGACAAGTTGTTTACAGAAACAAGGCCTATCTCTAAGTCCTTGACATTCATGCAATCCATCTCAGCAGCCTGTCAAGGCTTATTGTGAACGTATATCCTCAAATCAATTGGAGACAGGGATCCTGTCCTGTGTGTCGGGTTCTCCTCTCTCTCAGCGGCAGGAAATGCTGATTAGCTCTTCCGCCTGCTCCTTCTAGGCAGGCTGCAGGAGCTACTCCTGCACCAAGAGCTGTTCTTCACACACCTCACTTCCATCAAATGTTGGTATGTCTTGAGAGGTGGCTCTGACAAAGACAAGGCCAGCTTCAGCAAACACCAAAGCATCTTTATTCGTTAGTCCATTACAAAGAGCATGAGGCTTTCCAGCCTAGCTAATGCTTTGAGTTCCTTGCGTAAGGATGGTAAAGCCTTTCAGATCTCCGAAAGGAGCAAGAAGTGTGGTTGCCACCTGCAAAATTAGCTTCCTTTCTTGCATTAAGAACAGACATATCTGGGCTTAGCAGCAAGTTTAGAAGATCCCATCTCCTGGGTTACCAAAATAAAATCCCAGCCCTCTACTTTAATATTACCTTTCAACTTCACATCTTTTAACCCATACTGATGAATACTTTTAAGAAATACTAGTTTGATCCTGATTCTTCTTGGGATGTCGTGCTTACTCATCTTTGGGTTGGGGAAGTTGAGGTCAGGAACAACAGCTTTGATACAACAGCTTGAACAGCTCTTCAGAGTGCAAGCCCTACGGCATCTGGAGTACTCTATTGGAATTGTATCCTCTCTCCTAGTGGGTCTGTTTGCAGGAGAGGTTTTTGGTTTTTTTCCTCCATTGTCTTCTCAGGAATAATTGCTGTAGGTCCCCAAGGCATAGATTTGCAGTGGCCTACTCTAATACTAGCTATTATCGTTTCGGTGGCAGGGGTGTGGAACTGGAGGTGTGTATATTACCTCCAGTAACTTGGAAAGCAAAGAGCAAGTGATGATGGAAGAATTGCCTCTGCTGGTGCTTCTTGCAGAAGACTGAGACAGTCTTTGTCTTTCCTGTGGATCCCAAAAATGTTTAGAGGCAGCACGCTGAATCTTGTCCAGCTTTAGACTCTTTCTTTGAGCTAGATAGTTACAGCGATTTTGGGATAGTGTCGTCTCTGGGAATGCTGGGGCATCTCCTGCTTTAATACCTTTTGGAGAACTTGATAAGGCCTGTTTGTGACATCTTTGAGACTCCAAACTGCTATGATGCAGTTTATTTCCTTATGTTAATTGTCAGTTGTCTGTCACTTATGTACAACTGTCAAAACATTACTAGTGTCAGACCTAATATACCACCTACAAAAATGAAAGCAGCTCCTAATGAAATGGTTGGGAGAAATACACACACTCTAACACAAATAGAAGATTCAATTCAAACTTGTCAGTTTTATTTATCCAGGATCTTATGTATGAATCAACCTCTCAATGAACATGACAAAATAACTTCCTGTGGCTTGCTGTATTATTCTCTGTTCAATTTTAGTTTCTCTTCTGGGAATTCACATAACCACCTTTTGAGGGTTATCTGCCTTGCTGGCTTTGTGTAGTGAATTTGTTCTCCTTTCCTGTTGTTGAAAAAACTTTTCTGGTACTGCACAGCTGTCAGCACAATAAAGCCACAAAGGGGTTTTTTTTTATCTGGTGGTGGGAGCAATGGTAGTCATTTATAAAGTCTTTTTTATTGTTCCCTAGAGTCATTCACCACTGAAAGCAACTCTTCTGCTGGGGTGGAGCAGAGCAGCATCCCGCACTTCACTGCCAGGGGAACACCCGAACAGAGATAGGCCGTTGAGAACTTTCTGTAATGTACAGTCTCTACAAAGCAGGCAAATACCAAACTCTGTGTCTCGTGCAAACTCAGTATGAAAATAATGTAGCAAATTTTTGCCCGCTGAGATCTGAAGCTAGCACATCAACCTTGATGTTATCCCTTAGGCCAGCCTCCTGCAGAATTGCAGGGTGCAAAGGAAACGGGGAAATGCGTATGTTTACTTGATTGTGCAATTACTGTGGGTTTAACTGTACTCTTTGCTGATGAAGAGCTTTCTGCCTGCTAGAAATCCAGGAGTATGACCATTGTTCATAAGCAGGGAGGCACTTGTAGATGTGTGTGCATACATAGATGTGCATATGTACCTATATGTTAAAAAAAGAATTTTAAATCTATTCTTTGTAACAAAAGCTACAGCTAGTGGGATGAGAGGGAAGATCCCTTTCTGCTTATTCATGTTGTCCTTGGTATCTCTCACTGCCAATCGTAGCACTTGGTTTGCTGCAGTAGGGAACAGATTTCAGCTTGCTACATTTCATCTATAGTCAGAGTTTGTGGCTATGACCTGCAACTCAGCCTAGTTTGGTTTGAACCAGTAAGGCAGAGGTTCTTAATTTTTCAGTTTTGCATGGAAGTTAATTCAGTACTGGTGGGTTTCTTGACTGTTGGTTTGGTTTCCGGCTTGTGGTTTTCTGGATTTCGGTTTGTTTTTTTTTAAAGACAGAGATCAGAAGACTGCTGCAGAAAAATGTCTTTATTTGCCTCGTTTGATAATCTCACTGCAATGGTGAGGTTGTGTGACCAGCGGTGGAAAGGGTCTTTGTGTAGTATAGGAACAGCTTATTTCCCTGTGGGATGTCAGTCTTTCACTTTGACTGATGTTCCCATTGTAGCTGTGCTCCACGCACTCATCTGCAATCTCTTCTCGGAAGGACGGGTTCTCCTCCTTTGGCCACTATTTCCTGCAGTTAAGGCTCTCTGGCTGGTGTTTTCTGCTTGTGAGGAGCCATGAAGTCATATGACTTGGGGAAGGAGCAGAGATAACAACAAGCACCCATCTGTTCTTCTTTTCCATCCCTTCGGGATGTCCGGGTGTCCCTGGTTAGAATTCTTCTCCAGATAAGATAGTGGAGGTGTCACTGTGGGGCAGTCAGGCCTGAAAACAATAGCGGGTTGAGGCCGAAAAACAAGATTGATCAGTAAGTACACCTCTGTTGTCAATAAGGGGCAGAACTGCTCTGTGGAGGTCAAGGCTGGAGCTGTACCCCACATCCCTTCAGCTTCTTCCTCTGATAAACTTCCAGGAGAGCTATCACACTTGCTCTTCAGAAAGCCTGGGGTCAGAAGCTCCACCGGGAGGAAGGCTGCAAGAGCCACAGCGTGTGCAAGGGCTTTCAAGTCTCTGTTACTTGAGTGGCAACTGTTCCCTGGCTGAGTGGGATGTTCCAGTACTTGTTTTTCTGTCTCTGCTTCATCATTCAGTTGCAGCCAGTGTCTTCAATGGGTGAGTAAAGAGGCATTGACTTCAAGCTTACTTCTGTTTGCTGCCTTTAAGGTTTGTGCTGAGCCTTGGTATACTTACAAGGAAGACCGAAAGAAAGAAATATCCTTTTTCTTTGAATGTGGTGTGAAGTTCTTTCCAACTGGAAAGATTTTTCTGTTACAGAGGGTGAAGCCTCCCACATTGGGAGAATCTCTACTGCCAAGGCACTGTGGGATTTTCCTCTCCCTTTGGAGGAGAGGCTTTATGAGTAGGTATTAGGCTACTTTTTCACCTGCTTTTTTGATAAATCTTAACTGAATTTAGTGTCATAATGCAGTGCTGCTCGTTTCATTGCTTAGTCGTGCCACAGCAGAGACCTCCAGTTACACAATACACACAGGATTAATCTCTCTGCAGAATGGTGGGTTTATGAATGCTTGCTAGAGCCTGATTTGTCATCCAATACATACGCCAGCATGTCAGCTAGAAAACTAATGATATCATCAAGATTACAAATTGAAAAGCTTTACTTCATAGCTAATCCTTGTCAGGCTGAATTGCCTAGGCCATGCAAGAAGTGTTGGGGAGGAAAACATTGAGCCAAGAAAAATGAAAAAGAGGGAGTTGGAGACAGTTACATGTCTTGTGCAAAACCCCTATGCTTTCATTGTTTGGGGAGAAGAGATGAGAGGTTGATTGGTAGTTTCTATGTTTTTGTAGAGTTTTTTTTCTTAAAAACCCAAATTAGTTTTCACTAAATTACTGCCAAAGGCTGCTTGGTGTCTGCAGGGAGGTTGGATTGGAGCAGCCCTGGCAGTCCAAGGGTAGCTATGAGGGTCTGCAGTGTTCAAAAGAGCACTGTCTGCTTTTTCTGCCTGTCTTCCTCCTCTTCACTCCTGCCTGAAGCTCTCGGTGAAACGAAAGATGGGAGGGTGTGCTACCCCATTCCCCTGCTCCCCTTCTTCCAGCTCCATCTGAGCCACTGCGTGTTTGTCTTGGTAAATTTTGTCTTTAAATTATCTTCTGAATGTTTAGGAGACAATGTGATCTCCCTAGATGAGTGTTTTCAGAGTCTTTCTACAAAGGATATTTCATAAAGTTAATTATACTAGATGAAAGCTAATGAGAGTGTGTGTATTTTTGATGCTCCCCAGCTGGGAAGCTGACAGGGCATTCCTCGCTTCGCCTCATCTGGCTTTTAGCAACACAAAAACCTTTTAATCCTAGTGACTCACCTTAAGGCCATACCAAATAATCTTGTGGAAACACTGAGGGAAGCCCAGAGGAAGCTCTGTCCAGCTTGAATCCTTGCTGGATTCAAGGCCAAACAAGATGTATCTATGGCTGAGGATGGTGTAAGGGTGTTTATCAAGAGAGTTGTTGTATTTGTGAGAAGGTACAACATAGCGTGTCAGTGACACATATTCACAGAGGCTGCAGCTAAATAAGGGTGACTTGAAGTCCATTCTCTGAAGCACTTGTAGTTCCCACTTCAAAGTCAGCGAAGCACATCAAAATAATGAACTGGGAAGGTCTGGCTGCATCCAGAGCATTCTAATAGAAGCAATATAACGTCTCCCCCCACCCAAATTGCATCACCCTATTGTTTAAACAAAACAGAGAGAGCAATTTTAGAACTTGAAAAGAAATGTGGTGTGGAAGGTACAGGGTGTTCCAGTCTGAGGTGCATTTAATCAGAATGATTGGTTTTATTAGCCTAATTCTACCAAACGGTAATCAATTCTCCTTACTCAAGACAGTATTAGCATCCATTTTGCTTAATAGGGAATAGCTAGTCATGGGTAAACGGTGCTTAATCAGGTATTAGACATAAGTGAAAATGAAACCTCTGGACTTTTAGTGAGGAAGCTGCCAAATCAGGGTTAATTAGGAGAAGACTGAAAATGCAGTGAATGGTGAACACTTCAAATCTTCATTTTTTTCCTCCCTGTGGTATTCTTATGTTTTAATTGTTTGCAGAAGGTTCAGAAACACGCTCTTCGAGCACTGCACAAATAGACATGGACATACTGGGAGGTCCATGTGTTTGTATCTTGTCCTCACAAACACTCACAAACATCCAATCTCCTGGGGAGATCAGGAGGGTTTGTGGGCTCGCAAGGAAAATGACTGCGTAAAGAGTTGAACATTTTGCTCCCAGGAAGGTCCTGATTCAGACCCTCATGCTCTCTAGGTTTGAAGAGAATAAATAAAAAGGTTTTGGGAAGGTCTTTTCAGATGCAGGGAAGTGGCAACATCTCATAAAACCACAATAGATACTGTGAATCGTGGAGCTGGTTAGCATTTGGCAGAGAAGGAAGTGGGAAACTGAGTCTCTAAGGGAGACCAGGGCGCGTCTAAGAGGATCTGTAAATAGAGGGGGCTGCCACCTCTCTCTCTTGCCCCACTGCAGAATTTTAGAGTGTGTAAATTTGAGTTACAGCTCTTTTAACTCACCTTGGCATAAATGTACGTAGCTATAGGAGAGACAGTGGAGAACAAAACTCCAGGTAAATGGAGCAGGGTCTTTTTCTCCGACTTCACCTCTCTAAGCAGACACTCTTGGTTAGAGGCAGCCTGCTGAGCTATTGATCAACTCTATTATGACCCGGGTTAGCAGTTCTTATATTTAGCTGTTTAAAATTGTACCCTGAAGTGAGTAGGAACTGATAAATTGTACTTAGAGATCGCTTACAATTATATAGAGGTCTAATAATTGACATGGAATATTTTCTTTCTGTATACCTTAAATGTAACATTCCTGTTGCGTATCTTGCAGTTCATGTTTTAACTGATGCTTTGCAAGGTGATTTCTGGCTTGCGGTTATGGCAACTTAACTGTGAGGGCTGAAATGTGCTATGGGTGGATTTTTAGAGAGGCTGCATAACTTGTTCGAAGTCTGGTCCTCTTCCTCAAGAAGGAGAGTTACCGGTGACTTCATGAGGGGCTTGCAGGTGCTTAGTTAGCACGTCACCAAAGGATGGGTGTCCTAGGCTTGATCCAGTGCTCCCAGGACATATTTCCTGGGGCAAAATCACTCTCTGGACCTCAAGCTTTTTTATATTACTTTTTTTCCTCTGTCGTACTCTACAGCAGCTAAATGGCATGTCAGACTGTTGCATAATGTTTTAAGAGCTCTGTTAATTTACTTTTTCTTCCAAGACATTTAAGTCGAGCTGTCAGAATTTTCCATAAGGCAATTAGTTAGCTGGTATCGCTGTTTCTCCCTGGGGCTCTCTATCTATCACAATGATTCTGTTAAGTCAGGAACAGAAAAAGAAATTATTTTGCATTCCTCACAATTATCAGTCAACAACTTGATTTACTATCTACCAGATGTTCTCTCTTGTCTTTTGCTGCATGTCTCAGCCCTGGACCCCTGCTCTGCCTACATCAGCCTGAACGAGCCCTGGAGGAACACGGATCATCAGATAAACGGTTCCCACGGCCAGCCAACGTGTGACAGTCAAATCGACGGGGAATGGTATCGCTTCACTGGCATGGCTGGCGATGCTATGCCTACCTTCTGCATCCCGGAGAACCACTGTGGCACCCATGCTCCCATTTGGCTGAATGGCAGCCACCCGCGAGAGTCAGATGGCATCGTCCCACGCCAGGCCTGTGCCAGCTTCAATGGGAACTGCTGCCTTTGGAATACCACCATTGACGTCAAGGCGTGTCCGGGCGGGTACTACGTATATCACTTAACCAAGCCTAGCGTTTGTTTCCATGCATACTGTGGGCGTAAGTAACTGCCAAGATCGCTTTTCTGAAACCCCTTCCTCCCCGTGATGCAGGAGAGGTAGTGAGCATCCGTGTACCCAAGAGGGGTGGTGACCGGTTTCTGGCTTTCACACCCAAAAGCGTGTCAGGTGGTGCAGCGCAGGTGGTGGCCTGTCTATAAGAGATCAATCAGGCTATTTCACCTCCGTGAATTCTAGCCTTTGTTCAGCTAGCGGAAATCTTCCGAAGCTGACCTGGCCGCAGTGATTTAATGCTCCCTGTGGGCCTTGTGGTTTGTCTTGGCATGCTACCAACGCCAAAATTTGCATCTCTGACTTACAGTAATTAAACTAGATTGTTTCTCATCAGCTTCAGTCGCTGAGCTCTCCTAATGTGGGCTAGGTGTGTAACTGATGGACTAGACATAGGGCGTGAAGCTGTCTGTACAAATACAGTATTTTTGGCGCTCGCTCAGTGGTTTGTGCTGACAACGTTCTTGTTGTGCCCTAGATTTTTATGACATCTGTGATGTGGTGGATTGCCAGGGCTCCTGCCTGGACACCAGTGACTGCACGTGTTCCCTGGGGACGACACTAGGACCTGATGGACAGACATGTCTTGGTAAGGGTGGAAATAACTTGTGTCAGTTACTGATGCTTTCTTTACCCTTTGTTTTGCTGCTCACATCTCAATCCATGTCTTACAAAGCAGTATAAAAAAGGAAAAGTGTTCTGCAAGGAGTTTTCCCCCTTGCTGCCTAGAACACGTCTTTGATTCTGTAAATGGTTCCCGATCTCTCCCCGCAGGGTGAGTACAACATCCCATGACTGGATACATTCTGGTGCCCCTGGAGCTACACAGGTACAGAGGCTAGGTTTGCTTTCTGCATGGTCCATCTGCTGAAGGCAGCAATTTCACTGTCAGGAGCAGAGTCTCTTTGCAAGATCATGGTTCATTGGTATTCAGGAACGGCTCTGTGCAGTCTGTCATTAGCGATTTCCTCTCACCTGCTCTGTTGAATGCCTCTTTCCTCTAAGAAGAGTTTTGCTGACTGAGTAGGGCTGTGCACTAGGCTTCACCTAACTTAACTGCTCTTGTGGGACATTGTCCAGAGCCTGCGGTTTGAGGAGAGCCAAAGGATTGCAGGTCACTGGTTCTAGGCAGCGTGATGAGGTGGCGTTCAGGGGGCTGGCACTTGGTGACTGCACCGGCAGAGGCTAATGTGGCCAGGAGGGAGGTGGAGGGCTGCAAGTGAGAGCAGAGCGGCGAACGTGGGCTTTGGGGATTTGTGAGGGAGTCCCTGTGAACCCCTGAGGTGAAGACAGCGGTGGTGGTGTGTGGTGCTGGGAGGAGAGCAGCTGGGCTACGAGGTCTTAGGAATATGGTCTGCAGGGCAATGCAAGGGGCTGGAAAGGGGAGGGGCTGTTGGGGAGCTGCAGAGCCACACTGATGGAGAGGAAGAGACGGCACGGAGGGAGGAAGGGGCGCTAGTGTTTAGGGGAAGTGGGACCTCATCTTTGTCCTTGAGGCTAGATTTGGTGGAGAGGTTGAGAGCAGAGTTGGTCCAGCAGGCTGCGTGGCAGATGAGTTTCTTCCATGCAGACTATAGCTGACAAAGCAGGCATGGGTGGTTTCTTTCTTCACACTCCTCATGTCTGTGGGCATCAGGGTAGAGGCCACAGTTGTTACAGTCTGTGGAGAGAGCAGCCTGGCCCAGTCGTGGATTTACGTTTGCTCACACCAGTTCTACAGAACGATTTTGCTAAAGCCGCTCCACGTCTCTGCAGCTGAGTGGCTGACTTAGCTCTCTCAGCTAATTAAAACTATCTATTGGCTGCTTCTCTGCAAGACTTCCAGGCACAGAAGTGCCCTTGACAAGTGCCAGCACTCAATACCTGTGTGGCAGGCTCGCAGGAAAGGATTTCCTGCAGCAGGGAGGCATGCAGGAGTCCTGAGTCTGTCTGTGTGTGCTGGAGCTGCATTCATCCTCCTGCCGCCAGGCCAGGCAGGAATTATGCACTGCTGCTTCTCTTCATGATAACCAGATGGCACAACACCTCAGCCGTAATAATCACACTGGTTTAACCCACCTGCAGCCTTTCTTGTTGTATGGCTCGCTCATCTTTCTGATGACTTTCTCTTGTGCTGAGTAATTGTGCAATCACGTATCTGAGAGCAACTGTGCCGGCCTTCCAGAGAAGCTAAACAAATATATATTAGCCTTTCCTATGCCTCTCCTATATGGAGAATATTCTTCCTTTCCCAGCTCACCCTGAACGGGGCTGAAGATGCTGCAGTAAAGCTAAGCAGCTCTGTCTGTGAACCTGCCTGTGCTAGGCTGACTTCTCTTCAGTAAGTTACATGCTTTGAATTCCAGAGTAAATCTGTATTTTCATTTGCAAACTTACTTAGGGGTTAGATTCGGTCTTCGACTTGCTGTCATGGATCCACGAACTCGGTGCATTGCCTTTGACACCTTGAATACCTGGATCCATGTTGGACTAAGCTGTGGTTAAAATTGAGTAGTTGTAGAACTTGGAGGACCAGCAAGGTGAACTGCTGGGTACAGCTCTTGACCAACCAAGCTCTAGGACCTTCTAACAGCATCTCTATGCCTTTGCCAGTAGCCCTTTCCCTCTTCACCCTCTGTTTAAAGGAGCTTTGGAGCCCGTCAGATGTGTGAAAAGGGAAGTGTCTGTGTGTGTCTCCTGGACATGCTTCCTGCCTCCCAAAGCAGGGTACCAGCCAATTCTTTGGCTAAAAATATGCAATTCACATCGCTTGTGGAAGGAGACACCACCACCAGCTGCAAGCTGCAGGTACTGTGTATGTGTGGGACCACTTATACTGAAGAGAGCTCATCTCTGGCCTGTTTCTTGAAATGGTATTTTTCTCTTTTTTTTTGGTTTTAAGGTTCTGACATCCAGTAAATGGTAACTTCTAGGCTGTTTTGGTGGTGAAACCCCATGTGAACCTTGATTGGTAACCTCTGCATTCCAGCCTGCCTGTGAGAAATCGTTAGTTTTGCGGCTCAGCAATAACAATGATTGTCCCTTTCTCTCCATTTGATTCACTTTTTGCACACAGAGATTAAATCAGCTTGAAGAATGAGAATCTCAGAGAACAAAATACCTCTAAAAAAAAAAGGAAGGGGGGGGACAGAAAGGCGTAGAGGAAATTTAGTCTTTCAAACAGAGAAAATTAGGAGGAGTTTTCAGAGCTTTACCAAGAGATCTGAAAGCATCTGCTCTGCTTTTTCCTCAATAAATACCCTCAGCACCCTGGAGGACTCTAATGTAGCACTGAATGCAGCCAGCGCAGAAACATGGCACAGGTATACATGGCTGTATTGCTTTAGGTTTTAAAAACTCAGGCCAGGCTCATTAGAAGGTTATTCTGCAACCTTTATTGAGCCCTCTCCAGAAAGCGTGGGGTGCCAGCTCAGGCACTTCTCTTTCTTCTGAGCTGGAAAGGTAGGTGCCACAGCTCTGGGGAGAGCTATGGAGGAGTAGAGCACAGGAGGGAGGCCTGTCATGTGGCAGTGAGGAACTGGGCTCTTTGGTTCGTCTTTTTACAGAGTGTCTAAGCAGCTAACGGTAGTGGTGGCCTGTGTGGCACCAGCACCCCGGTTAGGTCTCACCATGATGAGCCTGATGTTTCTGTCCTGCCAGAACACCTGAGCGTCCCAGGGCAGGGAGCAGCCAGAGCTGGGGCAAGAAGCCGAAACGATGAAATATCTTTGTGACTTGACTTTTCCTGGGGAAGCTTCATAGTGTTCATTAACATGTTTGGGTCTGATTCAGCTTTTTTTATATGTTTACAGCTTGTTTTTCATTCTTGTGGGTTGGTGTTTTGTTTTTGGGGTTTTTCTGAAATAAGGGTTGAATCGTTTAAATTGCTGTAGGATAATTTGCCATGTGTAGCAGGTGTGATACAAGAACAGATAGGGTTTATTTTTGACTGATTCTGGTACTCACCTAGTTTTACGATGCAGTGAAGTCATGTTAACTCCATTTTAATGTCTTTGTGAGTGGAGCGGAGCAGAGTTTAGGATGAGAAGATAAACGAAAACATGAACTCCTCAGTGTGTGGAACCAGTTTGGAAGTTTCCCAGTGGGACTGTGTCCTTCTTCACTCCAAAATAGCTATCGTGTGCATGCTGTCTTTTCCCCCAGGTCTGCTTTGTTTCTGAGGTAGACACAGCATGGCAAAACACTCTGCTGCTGTCAGTAGATACTGGTCTTTAGTATTTAGTGGGATTACTCATCTCTGTTGCTCTGATCCAGGTCATGAGGCCGGGAAAGCCAGTCCACGGTGCCAGTCCAGTCCCAGTGCTCCCATGTAGCAGCCCCTTTTTGCCAGCTGTGTGTTTAACCAGGGCCGTGTTATGACAGTGTGGTTTTGTTTGGGGTTTTTTTCAGATGAAAATGAATGTGAGCAGAACAATGGAGGCTGCAGTGAATTTTGTGTTAACCTGAAGAACTCCTACCGCTGCGAGTGCGGGATCGGGCGCACACTGGGAAATGACGGGAAAACCTGTGAAGGTGAGGTTTCAGCTATCACAGTCTGCTGGAAACTATGTAAATCATTCCCCTTCCCTTGCAGCACTAGTTCTCTCTTGGCTCCTTGCAGCTGGGATTAAATGTCACTCATATCACTTCTCTGCTTGCCGGTGGGGTTGTTACTGAAATATCCTTCTAATCAAGCAGAGAGGCATCTCCGTGTTCATTTCTGTTAGGATTTGCTTGTATTTATCCCCATGGTGGGGAGAGGCAGCAGTGGATCTGTAAGATTGGTTGCCCAGGCAGAACTAGTTCTTGCTGGAGATGCTGGGATTTGGCTGTGGAGATTTGCACGATAGTTGTGTGGGGGCAGATTCAGCACTGCTAGTTCTTGACAGCTAGCATTATGTATGGGGTAATGTCATGGCATTAGAGTATGAGGATAGCTTAGCCTCCCAGGACAGAGATTGAGGAGAGGGGCTACCAGTCTGTAAACAGAAGCTAGATTTGAGATTAGGGCTGCATTCTGACTCTCTGATTTTTTTTCTAAGTGGTTAGTTGTGGGCTCTGCTGTGCGCAGCTGCCGCAGTTACTTCCCAGTGGTGGCACAGCCAGCTTGAAAACCCTTGGGAAGTTTAGACTGGTAGCTTAGCAGGGGCTTGAAGACCAAATTGTAGGTTTGACCTGTTGTCACTAACAGTGTTCAAACATCTTTGAGTAGAAATATGAAAACCCAGCAAAAATTGACTTGTGCCTGATGTTTTCTGTGGTCAGCTGTGAAGAGCAATGTGCCCCCTCACAGGCAAAGCTGCTCTGTTGTGTGTTCACAGGTACCGTGTGGCCTCAAAGAATAATACTAGCTACAGTTGTGCCTCACTTTTGAGCTACCTGATTGCCAGAACTGAATACATCGCCAGCCTGCATGCGACCTTACATTAGCTGCTGTGTGGCAGACATCACTGGTGCAGGGAGAGAATGGGATCACCATTGTATTTTTGGGGTGGACTACACCCTTCTTTATGGTTCACTAAGAGCTGGCTCCAAGCTGCAGTTTTTGTCTCTGTTTTCCCCCTCTGATACCAAGGCACATTTCATCTCACTTCTGTGAAAATCTCCTCTCGCAGCTCTGTTAATAAAACATCGCTCATCCAGGCAATGACACTTCCCTGGGGAAAGCTGCTGTGCAGAGTGCTCCTTAAGTATGTGTTAAAGTTGCCTTGGGCCAAAAATGATCCGTGGGCTTTGTCCCTTCCACATCCAGCACTGAGCTGGTGGGGTGTCACGTAAACCAGCTGTGCTACGTGGCAGTTTTTATTCCTGATCTATTCTGACAGGGCTGGAATAGTCTGTGCTTGGAAACTCATTTGTTTCTGCCATTCCCAAAGTTGGGTTTTAGGGCCTTTGATATATCATTTAACTTCCCCTTCTGTAAATAAGGATGGTGCTTTTCACGAGTTTAATGCTGCTGCTGGGGATTTTTACAATCTTGTTAGTGAGTTTTATTTCTAAAGATGTGTCCTTAGCTTTGTGAGCCATTAGAGTATGTGATTTACTTGTAAGCCACCTCACAGCTGTTGCTTTCAGCAAATGCAGGAGATTTAGTTTGATTGCATGAGCTGGTGAGGCTGAGTAGGCTTGGGAATATCTTAAAATTTCCCATATAATGCTTTACACATTACTTTGAGTCATGTGGAGTGTTCAGGCTGTTGTTTTCTAAGCAATGTGTAGGATTGGGTATGGGATTTCCATTCTTTTCTTTACATTTCAGTGAAAAACACATGGTCATTTCTGATGGCAAGCTTAGGGAGAAACATTTTGTATTTATGATTTCTTTATATTATAGGTACTGTTGTTTCCCTGAGAACATCTAGCAGTATTTGTCCTAAAAGGTTAAAAAAAAATAAGTAGTGAAGGTTATTTTTTTTAAAAAATCATGATACTGTTATTTTCGTTATAATAGAAAGCCAAAACCAACTGGAAATGGCCTTACTTGCCTTAGATTTTCAAATCTTCAGAATGTATTTGGATGGCCTTTCGGGCTGTTTTCTGCAGCTGTAGTCACTGGGAATCTGTTTTACATGAAAACTCAGATCCTCAGAAAATTGCCTCACCTCAACAGAAAAGCTGTAGGAAAAGACATGACAAATCCCCCAATTAGCTGTGCTTGCCTGTCTCCTCTGCACTTTAGAATGGGGGAAAATTAGGACGGGAATTGACCTTACACCGTGAACTTGTGTCTTGCTGTCCCTGTGATAATGCATCTTAGGATAGCCAACCTCTAAGCCTAAAACTCACAAACTAGCAACAATTCTGCTAAACAAAATCAAGCAGAGTTTCATTCTCAGCCTACAAAAGGGGACACGGGAATCTGCTATGCCTGAATCCATCACACCTGGGAAACCCACAGGCAAGGAGCACATCATCTTCTCTCTGGTGTTTCCTGACGGGAATAGGAGCTGGCTACTGGCGAGTCTGTCCTCCCCTGCAAATCTCAGGGCTTTAGTTCTGGTGATGACTAAGGGAGTGAGTATGGTTCTGCATGGCAGAAGTTTTAAGAGGATTTCCCCCCCACACCTTTTTGAAGTAAGAAAAAACATAAAAATTTAGTTTAAGAGAAGTTAGAAAGGGCCAAGCTGAAGATTACCTATTGAGCTTTCTTCTGGATACCAGTTATAGCATGTGATTTAACTTGGTAAGCTTTTTCACAGGATTCCTTGTTAACTTTATGGTGAAATGACAAACACAGGAAATTGTGCAATTAAAAATAGGTTTCCACTGCATTTTCTTGGAAGCAAGCTCTCGCCATGCTGTTGCCTTTGAGCTCTGTGTTGGTCATACTGTTGTTAGTCAGCCAGGAGTATATGCTGGGGCCTGTGTAGCTGCTGTGCAGCTGCCTGAAGGGCAGAGTGTGCTGATTTTCCTTTCTTTTGCAGAAATTGAAGGCTGTCACAATAACAATGGAGGCTGCAGCCATACCTGTATTGAAGTGGATGACACATACCAATGTGAATGTCCGAGGGGACTTGTTCTCTCAGAAGACAACCACACTTGCCAAGGTAGGTCCACAAAATCGCCCCAACAACCTCTGTCCTCTGGCTGCCAGAAGTATGTCTGAATGAAACTTTTCTTCTTGTTATTGTCGTGTTCTCTTGGTCTGTCCTTTCCAGTTTGGTTAATGGAGCTTTGTCATTAATGACAGATCATCCAAAACTGAGAGCCTGGAGACATTGTTCTTTTTACCAGGCAGGAGAACAGAGACACAGGACCCAGCTGGGTGCATCTTGCATCACAGGCAGTTTTGGCAGTGTTCAATTGCAATTAAGATTTCTTAACATCTCCCATTATATTGTTCTTGTTTCAGCTCTGTATGCCTTTGACAAATTTATGCTATTAGCACTGAAATTTTCTGTGCTTTGAACTGGGCTTTTAAAATTTCAGTTGAAGTGATTCACTCCCTTCTAAGAATGGGGTTAAAGAGAGAGGCGGTTTTTTTTTTTCCCAAGTATCTCTGTAGCCATGCCAGTAAACATTCCTATGTCTTGAAGCAGGGCACTAGTTCTGATACTGGGTGTTTCTGCTGTCCCTTGGAAAAGTGCCCAAGCATCTGAAAACTGACCGTTTTCCTTGGACGTTATCCTTGGACGACCTTCCAACTGAACTTTACTCAAATCCTGTATGCAGGGAGTCCGTCTTGCTGACTCACTTGCACCTATAGCATGCACATGGAATAAACATGTTTTCCATTTTGGGTTGCAAGAGTTCTGAGTGAGTTCTTTGCAAACACATCCAGGCTCGCAGGGGTCAATTTAGCTCTGCAGCAGTGAGTGCAGGGAGCAGAGGATCAAGGAGAAGTTCCTGAGGGCATTGAGAATTAAGCAGAGGGTCTGTAGCTCCTCGTGCAATGACTTCTTACAATCCAGGACTTGCACACAGGATTCTTCTGGATCTCACAGTCCTGCAGCTAGCTGAGCCCATGAGGTTCTGAAAGCATCGAGCAGCTTGTGTGTCTTACAGAGAAGACGTCTGCTATCATCTGCTGCTGAAGGGACATTCAGTCAAAACCGTATGTTAAGGAGAGCTACGTAGGCATGCGAAAGGCAGACAGAGGTAATGCTCTCCGTTGGGCCTCATCTGACTTGCCTGGCCACTTGTCAGACCTGTCAGGCTCAGCCCAAACCTGGAGAAGTTACACTACTGCCCTGGTAGAGATAGACCTCATAGCTCTCTGTGTGTCTTCTGCCTTGGTGGGCCCATGAAGAAGCTGTGCTTTCAGACATTTCCATGGGAATTGGTTGATGGGCTGGACTTGGGCCATAGCCAGGGTAGGTTCTAAAATGCAATAAAAGGGAGCCTGTCATGGACTAATTCACTTGGGCTTTAGATAAAATACAAATACACTGGTGTTACCTGGTGTGTTCAGAATCTCCTGTAGTCTGACGTGTTACAAAGCGCGTAGACATCAGTTAGAGGTTCAGACTTCGTGCTGACTAACAAGGCAGGTGTGCCTCAGAGAGGAAGTTGGAATGGTTCTACTTGATGACATTTCTGCTTTTTAAGCTTTTTAGAAATGCAGGGCACTGTTTTCAGGGGTGGACACTGCACACTTGGAATTCGGTAGTGCTTACTGCTCCAGCAGAGAGCCAGGTGGGGAGGAGGAGATGGGGATTTCCAAGAACTGTGATTATACTTACTGATTGAAGGGCGGATTGATGGATACAGGCCAGAAAAGAGCAATGTTCCTCAATCCTGGCTCCCTGAGGCAACCCCAGCAGGGTTAGAAGACCGTGCATTTCCCAGCCAGCGTTTCTCCTCCTTCTGAGGTTGCTAATGAGAGCAGCAGTCCTGCTGGGTGCCAAGCTGGGGCTCGGGATACAGCATCTCATAAAGCGAAATTGCTTGTTCTTTTGCATTTCATGAATTTATGTCCCCACGCAGTGGTCTGCAATTTTGAGCAGAGATGACGGAATATATCTGGAACTGTACCACACAATTTTTTATGGTATCTAATCAGGTTTATAGTGCTACAATTAACGGTGCAGGGCAGGCACAGTTGCCTGAGGGAATTGGATCTGCAGCCTGTCAGCCCTCCTCTGCACAATCTCTTCATTCAGAACAAACATTAATAATCTGCAAAAATCACAGTCTTGGCTACAATTTTCCCACAAAGATACCAGCAACCAAATACTTGGAATTTTGCAGACTGTCCGAGCACCCCACCTCTTTCTGAAGCGTGGTGACAAAATGCTTTTCCCTCCCCTCCCATGCCCAAGCCTTGTGCGCAGCTAAGCAGGGTATGATGGCATCATTTTTTGATGTTTGTAGCAGTGGGTGAGGGCTCCCCAGCACCAGAGAGCCTGTTCTGCTGAGCAGTCTGTGCAACAAGATAACCTCTGCTCCAAGCAGCTGTACTTCCAAAGGACAAGGAAGGAGCCACAGGCTGGCCAAGGAACATGGTGCCAACAGTAGCAGACAGCAAAATGAGTGTTGGACTCGCCACAGAAGCTTCCTGCCACGGTCAGGGTACTCGCAGGCATTGGTGCAAAGCAGAGTTTCAAGCAGTAGTGAGGTGGCTTTCCCAGTTCGTACAGGTGCTCTGCGGTGTATGAGGGTGAAGAACTGAGACGTGTGACTGGCAAAGACCGGGTGGTGTTCTCCAGAGCCTCCCAGGCTGGGGTGAGCCCAGGGCAGGGATGCAAGAGGCCGGGTGCTGACAGCAAGTCAGGAGAGCGCAGCTCTCTGAATGGATCCAAAGAGTTGTGAATAAAAGTGGATTCCTTGGCACCCAAGATAACTCATTTCTGCTGGGCATCTCAGTCCTGGCATTTGGGACCTCATCACTTGCCCTGAAATAGCATGTCTGCATATAGTCACGGCTGTCTTGCCAGCTCTTTCTCAGCTCCCCCTGCAACAACGCTGTTGCTGGCAGTCTGTCGTGGGGGAATCGGGCCTGCGCAGCGCTGAATCACGCCGATGCATGTAGTCTCTCTGCTTGCAGTGCCACTGTTAAATTGGTAGAACTCGAACACTGGTCTCGGTATTGATTACTCTTCTGTGTACAAATGTCTAGGGTGGTTTGAATTACCTTACCAGTTACTCTGAGATGGTTAGTGTAAGTAGTTTCCCAGAGTGTTTTCCCAAAGAGTGATGAGTTGGCTTGAATCAAAAGTGTGTCTGCTCACAGGTTTCAGACACTTGTTTCTGTGCCCGAGTGGTGTGGTGCACACAGGCAGCTCCTGCAGTGCCAAATCAGAGGTTAAATAGGTGTCTCCTCTTTTTTCCCCTTTGTGCCAATCGAAGACATTTAGATACAGAGATACCCTGAACCAAACTGGTCCTGAACTTGGGAGAATTGCAGTTGGGATCCAAACTGTCTCGCCCTGAATTACACCTTTATAAAAGCATTAAATTTTCTTATTCATCAAGGAGTCACTAGAACAGGGAAGCTTTAAATCCATATTGAGCCATCCAGTTCTCCAAAGGATATTCATCGCTGCATTGCACTGTGCTCTCAAAGTCCCTTTGTCTCCTTGTGAGCTTTGCCATTTGCCATGCGCTGTTATTCCCACTTGCTTTCTACTGTGGATGGAGGAAAAGTTAAGGTAATTCTTAGTTCTTTAATCTTCTGTTTTAACCCAGCAATGTCATTATCAGAGCATATTGCTTTGGGCACACTGCGTACTTTTTAGCATATCACCTTGAAAAGATCAACTTTTAATAAAAATTACTCCCTGCAGGTACACAATAACTGTTACAAATGCCTTAGCTGGGACAGGAGAATTTTTTAAGGGGGGTAAAAGGTATGTTTTAGCAGTGTGCCTAGTATCTGAGACCCAGAATCCTGGATTATGTAACTAAGGATGGAAATTAAGGGAAGGCAGATCACAGGAATGTCAAGGATTGGAACTGTGATTTATTTTAGGAAAAAGCTTGGGGAACTAGTATATTTGCAAAAAGTTTTGTCATGTGATTTTAAAATACGATAACTGAAAATTCTGGTTTGTTTTTCTGAGACCAGAATATATGCACCAGTATGCTTGTTCTGTATCTAACTGAATAGATATGCGTACACCCAAGGAATATATACAGCAATTACTTTTTTATTGAAGATTATTCCCTCTTCTTTCCTTTTTCATTTTGCCCGATCTCTATGTTTTCTCCACTTCTTATGTAATGGAATTTTAATTTTAAAAAGTTCACATGGAGATCTATTAAAATTCAAAGGTTGGAAAGTGGAATGAGTGAGCTAATTGGGTTTGTTTGTCAGAGCTGGGTTTATTGCTTATAAAAATATTATTACAGCATTTTGAGGTGCTTCCATTTTGGCTCAGCATCTATATGGAATTACTCTGCCTTGTTTTGACATGTTCTAGGTTTGATGTAAAACCTGATAAAAGGTCTTAAAAAATGGCTTTGCCTGGGGTGCTCTAAATTTGATATCCATACCTGGGGAATTTGATATCCATACCTGGGAAAGCCTTTCCCCAGGACACAGCAGTGCAAGAGCTATCTATCACACCTGTGCTGAGTATGAAGTATAGCTGGAAGTACTGCGTACCTAAGTTTCTGCTGCAAGTACGGTGGTCATCTTCATCGTCTTCTGTGGTGTTACCGCGCCAGGAGAATTTGGGGCAGTGATAGCTTGCAAGGTTTGTGTTGTGTAGATGGGAATGTAAGATAGGTCGTTCGATTACTTTGTTTAGATAGTATAATAAATGTAGCATAACGATGGCCTTTTCTTTCCCCCAGTAGTAATCAGTATAGCCTTTCCCCACCTCCCTGATACTGCTACTCCCTGATAGTTTTGTAGTGCAAACTGTTATTCTGGGGACTTTTCTTGTAGTTCCAGTGCTGTGCAAGTCCAGCTCTATTGAGGTAAGCATCCCAAAGGACCTGGTTGGAGGCCTGGACCTTTCCCTCATCAACACTTCCTGCAAAGGAGTATCCAATGGCACTCACGTCAACATCCATTTCTCCTTGAAGTCCTGCGGCACTGTTGTAGACGTATGTATACCCATGGCTGTCCTGTCTCTTAGGATCGCTCAGATTTGGGACTTGGCTATGGCTTACTTGGGGAATAAAGCTGATTTAGCCAGACCAACAGAGCAGTTTCCTGTGTTGCTGTGCAGCTGGCCTCAGACTATGCCTGGGGTGGCATCCCAAAGTAGGAGAGCTTGTTCCATCTCCTCTCCAGTGGTGTGTGTCTGTCAGCAGGGGCACCGCTTTCTGCTCATGCAGCGCTTCACAGAGGCAGCTTCACCATCATTCTGGTGCAGAAAGCACAAGTGGTGTCGCTCTTGACCCTCCTGTCGAGGCAGAATCTGGTCATCTGGTCCCCTGATAATGTTTCAAAGGTTATACTGGCCAATTGGTCAGGAACCAGACAGCTCATCTTAGCAGATGGTAGCAATTGGAAGCAAATTCCTCTGCTTTATGCAGGAGTACAGTGCCATTGACTTTGACAGCAAATTAATACAGCCCCTTAGGTCGTAGGGAAGGATGAATTTTGGTTGCAGCACATAACTTCACAAGCTGTCCTTTCAGTGGCTAGTTTATGTCTGAGTTTCCTGAACCAAGGGAAAATCGGCTGCTAGTCTGAACTCGGAGATGTCTTTCTCAATGATCTCCCCTTTCCCTCAAACTCCTTTTTTTTTACTGCAGGTAATAAATGATAAAATCATTGCTACCAATCTGGTGACTGGCTTGCCAAAACAGACTCCAGGAAGCAATGGGGACATTATTGTCCGCACCAGCAAGCTGCTGATCCCGGTGACCTGTGAGTTCCCACGCCGGTACACCATCTCCGAAGGTTATGTGCCCAACCTCAAAAACTCACCCTTGGAAATCATGAGCCGCAACCAGGGCATCTTTCCCTTCACTCTTGAGATCTTCAAAGACAAAGACTTTGATGAACCCTACAGAGGTGCTCTTCCCACCCTCAAGCTTCGGGACTCTCTGTACTTTGGGATTGAACCCTTGGTACATGTCAGTGGACTAGAGACACTGGTAGAGAGCTGCTTTGCCACTCCCACTTCAAAAATTGACGAGATCCTGAAGTACTACCTGATTCAAGACGGGTGAGTTCACTGTCCCCTCCGTTGCTGTCTGTTAGCTGGGAACTGGCAGTGGGCCTTAGTTGCGTTGCCTGTGTGACGCAGAAAACACTATCAGTTGTCCACAGCAGCCTACTTGCTGCGTTCCTCACAGTCACCATCAACCAGGCCATCAAGCTGAAACCACCTGTCCCATCGAAAGTGATTGGGAGAAACAGTGGGAAGCAAAGAAAGAGGTTCCTCCAACTGCAGCCTTTACAGGACATATTTCCCTTTAACTAGCCTTGTGGATAATTGAGTTGGCTCCAGTAGAAAAGATATCCTTCCTGATATCCTCTCTCTGCCAGCCTGCAGAGTGCCAAACCAATCAGCACAACTCCCTGATGGCTGTGTGCCACTGCCATGCAGCCGCTGCAGCGACTGGAGCAAATTTCTTAATTTTCCCATAATGGCCTTGTTTATACCATGAGGCAGAAGGACGCCATGGCTGGTCCTGGTTGGAGCTGCAGGAGCTTCCCTTGCTTTGCTCTCTGCCTGTCAGTGCAGTAAGCTTAGGGCCCCTCAGCTTGGCTGTAATTTTCTGAGGCGTTTGGGTTTAGTGATCTTTCCAGTATATGCTAGTAGAAAACTCGGGGTGGATGTGTGGGTTCGGTGTAACAGGTTTTGTGTCGGAGGTTTGGGGAGCGTTTCTGTGGTCTCCGCTGTGGCTCCTATGATGACCGCCGTTTTCAGATACTTGTTTGGGTGCTAACGTGACAGTGCCACAGTGCAATGTTGCTGTGCAGTGTTTGCATCCAGCAGTGCCTGGCAGCTTAACTAGACAACACTGTGGAAATGTCACAGTTGGGAGTCAGTCTGCTATGCTCTAGGGAGCAAAGTCCATCCAAAGTAACATCTAAGGACATACCCAAGTGTCATAGCCTGACAGTCAAGAGACTGCTTGTCGGAGTCCTGTGTTCTACCTGCCAAACCATCTAATGAGGACAACAATTATTTCCTCAGCTGCCAGGCTAAATCATCCACCGTTACAGCTGGTGATGACAAGTCCTGTGTGATTGTCTTGTAGCGAAAGAGTCCTGCAGAGTACAGTACATAAAAATACTGTTTTAATTTCCTTATGACAAAGGTTTCAGCATTAGCTTGCTCTCCCTCCATCCTAAGCTGCAGTCCTTCTGTGCCTGACATTTCTGGGGTTTATGAGTGGATTTGTAATGGAAGGATTGATTTATTGACTCCCTGGCTTGGCTGTTCCTGTGGACCCTTCACAGGGTCAAGGTTCCAAACGTTCATTCATTTCTCACCATGAGTGAAAATGATGGGATTCAAAGCAGGGCCAAAACCTGAGTCAAGTAGAGAAGGGGGAAGGTAGAAAATGTCATCTCTTAAATTCACCACGTCCCAGGTTGAAGGATTTACAGCACACCAGCGGCCCCTTTGGTACTGTTATCCTGCAGAGGGCATTAAAACTTCACTGAAGGGAAAAGTAGGCTGGAGCCTCCTCATCCAGCCTGCTCCGCTCTCCAGCTGTCACTGCAGGCCCCAATCCCAATGTCCCCAAACATGGCAGTGCGCTGTGCTGTATTTAAATTGAACCACTTGCTTAGACCAAAGGCTAATGATGTGCTATTGAGCTAACTGGAGTTCTTTGTCTCTCTGTGCGTTTGCAGCAATTAAAAAGAAAAACTAGCTGAATACACTGCTGATTTTTCCCTGATCCAAACAGTTCTGTAATAACCCAGTTTCCTTCCATCAACCTGGCCCCAAAAGCCCAAGGCAATAAAGATGGGATTTTTAAATCAGTTTGATTATGTAGGATCAGACCTGCAGGAGTTAACTGCAGCTTCCAGAGGGTAACACTGTTTGAATTTGAGGGGATATACCTTAGACTGAGGGATGGGAAAATTCCCTCTCCTGCTTTCCTCCCTGTTAATTCCCTGCTATCTCCAATTGGCAAGAGGTGGGAGCCATCTTCTCTGGGACTCCTCAACTCTCTCTCTATGCTCATGTGACTGTGCTGGAAATCAGGGTTTTCCCAGATCCCTCCCTTCTGTCTCTGTAATACCCTGAACTGCTGCTAGCCCAGCCAGCCAGCCCCAAAGCAGCTCTCCTGCTTCTGATATTGCTCTTTCTCAAAACAAAAATAAATAAAAGGCATTGACCAACTGCACAGGCGATGAACGTTGCGGCTCTCTGGGGCGTCCAGAGCAAGGTCATGTCACTGAGGGCAATCCGTTGTAATCTGATGTGGTCAAGAGCTGCGATTTATCTGACCATGACATGTTTAAGGTAGTTCCATTGTAAGGCTCATCTTGTTACACCTCAGGTTGCCCCCTCGTTTGTAGGCCACTGTGGTTATTTCGTTCTCCAAGCCCTCCTTTCTACCTTGCAGCACAGCTACTCTCTGCTCCCCTCCCCTAAGCACATTATGCACAGGAAAGGTGTTTTTTTCCCCATATCCTGACCAGGGTCTCCCATTTTCATTCCATACTTGTGCTCCCTGCCCCTTCTCGCCTCTCCAAGGAGAGAAGCGGGGTCTGGGGGTTTCCTAGGAGGGTGGGACGTGGTATGGCCCCACACATAATGAAGAAGGGTTTGACTCTGTGACTTGGAAGGTTTCGGAGCTTTTTTGTCATGCCACAATGCATTTTTCAGAACCCTCTGTAAGACATACTTAGTGGCATGGGAGGGGCTCATTGTATCCCTGGTTCCTCCTTGTTCTTCCCATTTTTCCTCTCCCTAGACCCAAACCAGGAGGTTTCCTGCCACTGGTGTGGAGAACCTTTGGAGAACCTGGGATTTAGGAGTCAGTTTGAGTCAGTGTCCAAGAATCACCACAGTTTATATGCTCACAAATAAGGACATACCTATGAGTTGGCACTTTATGGCCCCAAAGCTCGGCCAGTCACTTATGACAAATCTTTAACTGTCATTCTTTACAATCAGATGCCTTCAGGAATGCTACTTTTGAAAGCAATTTTATCCTAAATGACTTAGTAACATCTAGTGTTTGGCCTCAAGGGGGAGGAATCTATGTCTGTTTTTCTAGACGCACAATATTAATTTTTTAGCCGCCCTTGGATGGCTTTTTATGTTTGCCTCCCAGGCAAGTTAACTAGACAGGCCCTGCAGACAGGGATATCCTTTCAGACCGTGACCTCCGCTGGCTGAGAAAAGCTACAGAAATACATGGTGCTGAAAATAATGCCAGGATCAGACCAATGCTTAGCGCTCCCATGAACATACACTTGCTCTACTGTACGTAGCAGAAGGGCGATTCTGGGCGGGATTGCAGTAGGCTGCCGCCCACGGAGCCGAGTCAGGCGAACAGCATAGAGATTTCCAAGCACAGGTTCTAGCGGAAGCAGAGCTACATATAGATGTGGGGTTTGCTGCTGTTTGATAATTGAACATGTCAAACGTCAGCATTTCTGACAATGCCTTACATATTTCTGGTGTAAAGATGGAAGCTGAAGGTTGCTGCGAGAGTAGGACTTTCAGCTGTCACACTGTTACCTCTTGTCTCTTCCACCACTGCTTTTTTTTTTTTTTTTTTTTAGTACCTTGCAAAGTCCACATTTCTGGAATTAACTTGCTAGAAAGGACAAGCTACATTGTAACACAATATAAAAGCAGCACCTGGGCCTCTCAAAATGCCTCAGACTTTGCAATAGGCAGCAGTAAATATCAAGTCACTGTAACTTTTTGACGTGCTATTTCTCTGTCAAACTCTGAATAAGCTGTAATAGTTTATAAATAGACTGCACCTGAGATGTAACTTTTTAGAAAAGTAGTTTATTTTCTTGCAGTTCTGTGACCTCTTGCATGACTATTTTAGCTGTAGTGAATTTGAGCTATCCCATCAAGTCCAGCAGGAAGAAAAATGTAAATGATGTAAAGCAAAGTAGATCTTGATTTAAAAAAAAAAAAAATAACATGGGTGATATTTTAGTAACGTGGGTAGCAGCTTGTTCATTTTGTGTGATTTATGTGCATATATATGTGTATCAAGAAAGTCCGTAATACATTACATACTGTGTAAGAGTTCTGTTGATCACTGCAGACTGTTGCACAGGAAGGCGAAATGAGGACAAACTTGCCTGTAGCTCCCTGGCAGTCCCTCAGCTGAGTGGACTGGGCCACGTCCTGCCAGCTCTCTGCTGCTGAGCTGTTCCTCGTCTGGAGATGCTATTATCATTGCTGGTGTTTTTCCCCATCATTCCCAAATTCTCTCCTGTGGCCAAACAGGAAGTAACAAGGGATGGTAGCTTAGCTTAAGACAGCCAAGCCCTCCTTTCCTTTCTCTGGTTGAATAGGGTGGGATGTTTTTTTCTCTTTCTTTTTCCATTTCTGGGAAACCCATTAAAGCTTATCCCTCTGCTTTCCTCAGCTGCGTTTCGGATGATTCGGTGAAACAGTACACGTCGAAGGACCATCTTGCCAAGCATTTCCAGGTTCCTGTGTTCAAGTTTGTGGGCAAAGACAACAAGGTAAGCTCAAAACCCACCTCTTAGATGTTGCATCAGCCCTGATCTGCCTGAAGAGTCTCAGCACAGAGTTGGCTGTATTAGAGCACAAAGGGGAGGAACAGCTGGCTCAAGGCAGATGTTGCTGTGCCTGCTCCAGCAGTTCTGTCTTTCAGGAGCCTGACACAGGTACTTTAGGAGACAGTGATGAAAACAACTAAAATACAATAAAATATGGAGGATGGTTGTGGAACATCAACGCTATAACAGGTTAAAATCATTGTTGTTTTCAGGGTAGTCTTACTGGACCCTTGTATGCTGGGTGAGAAAAGTGTTCCTAGTCACCAAACAGAAACTCAGGGAGTTAGGCACATTACGCAGTGTCGTGTTTTAAAACAAGGCAATCTATAGTTTTGAATCTCTTCAACCTTCTCCAGCTCTTGTGAGTACAGATATCAGGTTTCCAGATACAAGGCCACCACGCTGCTTAATTTGTTGTGAAACCAGGCCATCCAGGCTGGTGGCACGCGGGGGCAGAAGCTTTGTAATGGGAAGACAGTTGAAGGAAAACACCATTTTCCTAATGCAAGTAGTTTTCCTTTTCTGTGCTAGAAGAAATTGGGTCTTTCAGTCACTGTTGTTATGCTCAGCCAATGCTGCTTGCTCCAAAAAGTATAAAGCTGCCTCCCCAGCTTCTGGAGAGCCTCAGGAGGGTTAAAACAGATGAGATCTTTCAAAATTCAGAAATTTCTCTTGGCTGTCTGATTGCCACTGCTGCCTCTAACCTGCATCCTCCTGGCCTGTGCAATGGATTTTGCTTCAAACCTCCCATTGACCAAAAATTCCCAGATATTTGCTTCCCTAACTGCTGCTTGCAGAGATCTTGCTTGATCTCCTTGTCATGTAGAGGGCAGGGAGCAGCAATCCTGTCACTATCTGCCTTCACTGTGCAGAAGAAAAAGGCAGCTGTCTCCCTCCCGTCTGTGTTCTCCTTCTCCCCTCAACTACCAGTCTTAGCCCCTCATCAACTTGCGTTTTCCATCTTTGCCCTGTGGTCTCCCAGTTCTCTGTTTTCTCAGCTCATGTCAAGTTTTCTTGGACGTTTCTATCAGTCCATCTCCTTGTGAGGCTTCATGCATTCTTGGCCTGCTTCCTACCAGCCCATGTGAGCTCTTCCAAGCTTATTCCTGGCATTTTCATCCCTTCCTCTGGAGGATCATTTCACGCCTTCATATTCCCTGTCTAGCCCTTGGCTAACAGACAGACACCATGCTCCGATATCGCAGCTGGGCAGTCTGGAAAACATGCTCTCTCCTGGGCACATAGGAAAACAGATGGAGCAGCCAGTTTGGCTGTGGATAGTGATGGTGGATAAGGATCCTGTTGATGCGGGGACAGACATGGCTGTACCATGGGGATTGTGTCGCTCACACTGTCTGAGAGCTGGCAGCACTGCCAGTCCGATTCCCAGAGCTGCACATTGACTTGGCCTGCTGTCTCACCACCCTCCAGGAGGTGTTCTTGCATTGCCGCATCCTTGTGTGCGGGGCACTGGACGAGAGCTCTCGCTGTGCCCAGGGCTGCCGGAGACGGATGCGCAGGTCGGCTGCAATGGAGAAGGAGGAGGAGGAGGAGGAATCCAGTCACGTGGCAAACCACATCCTGACAGGCGGCCCCATCAGAATCGACTTTGATGACTGATACCCACCCACTGGAACAGCATCTCTGTCTGAGAGCAACCTTCCTTATCAATGTCTTCTTTCATGGTTGTTTGAGAAACGAGGTATTTGGTAAAGCCCCATGTGAACCTCAGGACTTGTTTCCCTAACTGTGTGATGGTTATTTGTGAAGTATGTTGGGCATGTGAGGCAGCCCTCTGAGTGCAACCTGGACTGCAGAACAGCTTGGTTTTTACCTGCATTTCTTCCCAACAACCCTTCGGTTGAAGGGACCCTATTGCTTTGCAGGCCTGGAATGTTGCCCGACTTTTGTCTTTCCCTGCATCCGCCTGCAGGCTCCACAGGACTGTTTGTCCTTGACTAAACAAATGTTATTCAAGCCCCTTCTTGCATCAGACAATACACGTAGTATCAGAACGTGTTTGCTATGCAGTTCTGTGAGTGATGCTGAAGCTTTCAGATGTGCTGAGATCTTGGATGACTGTTAATAAAAATACGTATAAAAATATACATCTCATAATGTGTAAGTTCCTTGGAGCTATAAAACAGCCGTCATTACAGGCAGCTAAAGCTCAGACGCATTTAAATGTTATTTTTAAAAAGTAAAAGGTATTTAATAAAACTTGATATTTTTTTTAGTGTCTTTTGATAATTGCATGCAGTTTAACAGCGTTTCCTCTTGTATTTAGTGTATCATTATTTTACTGCCTCTTCTCCCCCCACCAGAAATGTGCCTTTCGTTAAGTGCTATAGCACCTTGATTGTAAGAAAAAGACCATTAAACATCTATAAACATCGCCCCTGAAGCGTGCCGCTTACCAAGTCTTTGTTTGAAAGCTGAAATGCATTACCTTGGTCTAGAGAGGCTGTGGCTCTGACAAAGGGATTACAGTAACGCGCATTAGGTATTTATAGCAGTCATTTGTAATGTGGGTAGTTCTGGGGACAGGGCTGTCCCCAGCGAGCCTGGTGACAGGAGGCATGGCAGCCTTGTTTGAAAGACTGTGTGCATTTGCAGTCTCTCGGTGGGTGAGAGCTAGCTAAAGACACGATTACTGGTGATGGTGGCGGCATCATGCTTGTCTGGGAATCCCTTTGGACCATCAAACTCCTTCCAAAGAAAATATAACAGATGATTGGCTCAGGCTCCTCTGGGCTTCATTCAGAAGCAGGAACGCCGTGTGGTGAAGGATTAGAAATGCGGGGTGAAAGGAAGGAGACACAGTGAGCAGCGAAGCACAAAGTAGGAGAGGCAGGGGTGGAGGGTGAGAGAGGAGGAAGGCTCCGTCTCCGCCGCTGGCTGTGGCACTGCAGTGCGTTCATGAGGTTTTCTGCAAAAGGTTTCACGGTGTGCAGCTCCGTCCTGTGTGTTTGGAAGTGTGCTGGAAGCACACACCCCCCCCCGCCCCAGTCTGCATTACCCATTTTCTACTTTGGTTGGAAGCAGCCAAATTGCTGCCAAGGCCAAAATTTGTTGCTGCTCTCAAATGGACGGGGAGTCCGCTTGAAGGGACCATTTAGAAGGGAGTCACAAATCACCTCAGCAATATTCCATTTCGCAGATTTATTTCTTCTGGTGGCTGAGATTCCACTGAGCAATGGGCGTTTGATGGGCTGGGAGTTTCATGATTTTTCTAAATAACTTCATGGCTGCTTTTCTGATTTCATGATATGTGTGCGTGCGTGTGTATATTAGAATAAATGAAAATGTTTCTATGATGATAAGTAGGTATAAGTAGAAAGATATTTCCAGTTTTCATGTGTTATCTAGCTGTATGTGAAACAAAAAGAACTGGAAAAAGCCTCCTTCTTGCCTCCATGAATTTCCTGCGTCTGCTGATTCATGTCTGCGTTAGGACCACACAGGTAATTTCCCGCTGTCATTTCTTTGTTCAGGCAGCACCTGCCTAAGTATACTTGTTTTGATAAAACAAGAGCCAGGAGATGAAATTTATTAGCTGATGCCTTCTGGAGAGGCAACTGGTGGGGTTTTATTCATGTGAAAGGGACGTGGGGGAGCGGTGGGGAGCGGGGTTCGTTTCCTGACTTATCTCAGTTATTGTGCACATTATTTGGTTCTTCCTGAAAAATTCATATGAAGCAGCCTTTTCACTCTGAAACTTTTTAGTTAAGTAATCTGTAAGAGTAATGAGGAGGAATCACTGGTTTTTGTGGCCACGTGAATGGAGCAGTCTGAGAAGGTATTTAGTTTGCTCTGCAAGCAGAATAGCAGGTCTCCTATCTGCCACTGCCCTGTGGCCATTCCTCCTCTGATATGGAGGGAATGCCTCCTAAGCACAAACAAAACCATTTTTCAAAGTCTTTTAGCTCTCCCCAGTTTACCTCTTGCTTCCATCTGTCGTCTTTGTCAGCATTACAGCCTGGACATGAAATCAAAGGCCAAACTCATCCGAGAGCCAAAGAGTTTGTTTGTCTGTTTAATTTAACCTGCCACACCGCGGAGTGGGAGCAAAACGCACTGGGCAAGCAGGCAGTGCATGTGCGAGAAAGCACTGTACCCAACCAGTGCTCCCGAGGGTCCAACCAGCGCTGCCAACCGTAGTTCAAAGTCCGAGCTGGATCAGTGCTTCCCAGCATGTGCCGTTGGAGTTCTGGCTGGTGCCACCTCATTCTCCCTTAGGATGTAAAGTGAAAGTCTGAATGTCGGATGTCCAGGAGTAAACACCTATTACCTGGTGTCCGAGTCCCAGCTTTTATGTCTTCAGCAGAAACACAGAGACTGCTGTTTGAGGAGCCATTGCTAGGAGAGGGCACGCTGGCTGAACATCAGCAAGAGCTGCGAATAATCCTGCCAGTACACCAAGTCGACAAGAAGCCATCGGGTGAGCGCAGTGTTGTCTTCCTGTTCAGAGCAGGGTGGAGATGAAGATAACTCCGAGTTTGTGCGTTGACCTGGAGAGTCCCATGACGAGCCGCCTGAGTGGCTTTACGCCACTGAGAAGCAGGATCAGCACAGAGGGGAAGCGATTTTTGGTTTGGTTGCAGCGGTTTTACTATAGTTCATGCACTGGTTTTCTCCTATGCAGGATTATCTGGTAGTTTTCTTGAGTCATTGTCCACCACTTGAAGATTCAGAAGTTTCCTTGTAGAGCTGCTCGTGGGGTTTGTCACATTACCACAGCTTAACTTTGTAGCGCTTATTCAGTAGCTGCCCTGCGTGCAGCAGTCTTTAGTGTTTTGGGATGGTCTGAAACCATGAAGAAATTATGATTTATATTAGTGGTGTCTCCAAAGTGTCAGTGTGTGGACAGAGAGGTTTTGTTAAGAACCCTTCAATTTCTCCAGGGTATATCATCATCTGTCATCAGTTGCTTGGCCTGGCTTTAATCTGCTATCGCTTGACCTATAAAATGCTTTAAGACATTTGCCAGCCAGTCATTGAGCATAGACAAGATAGATTTTTTTTTTTTTCAATTTTGTCATTTAATCATAAGAGTATGCTCAGATATACAACTGGCAACAGGCACCATTTCACCAATGAAACGGAAACTTTGGGAAGTGTCTGGAACAAGGAATGTTTCCTTCCCATCCTTAACCAAAAGTATGTGTTTCTTAGACAGATAATGAGATTGTCTGTCCAGCCTCGTGCTCCGATAGACACACACTGTGATGAACCTTGTCAGTGTGCTTTTCGCTCCCCAGTGGGATTAACACAGCTAGGAAAGAATATCATTGCATCTAATCGGTGCAAATTAAGGTCTTCCTTAATGGAAAACATCCCAGTACACCTCATGTGGTCACTTCCATTTTCCTGGTCTTCGTAACCATGGGCTCTTGTTGTTTCAATCTGTCTGGGACCAGATGAACGTCTCATTGCTGTTCACTGTAAAGCAAAGATGACTGGCAAGAACAGGAATATAGGGCTTAAATAATTTATAGCTCCTTGCATGCATTTAAACACAAGCTAGAAGAGAAGTAACTAAGACAGACTCTTTCCATTCTTGTTAAATCTTCTGTAGTCTTAACTTTTCTGTGGCAGATGGAAGAACATAACCATAAATGTTTGCAGAAGACGCCGAAGTATTTATGTGGCATGGCATGCGCACCCAGTAGCAACTTGCTTTCAACAAGAAACACAGATGAGAGCTGTTTGCAAATGTTATACGTAGATGAAATTTCACATACCTCTTTAAATTCTAATTTTGCATGCAATAAAAGCTCCTGATAGCAGAGGGGAATATTAATCACGTTTTAGAAAGAACGCTGTCTGAGGCTGCTAATCACTCCTCAGCTGGCAGTGTCTCTGTCCCACAGAGGCAGCATGTAAGCCCTGCCACCTGACGGATAAACCTGCAGAATTTTGAATATCTCATCCAAGGCAACTGGGAGCCTCCAAGGCAACTGGGAGCCTCCTGTTTCCCTTGTGCAAAAGACAGAGGTGGATACCCAGCCATTTTGTGTAAAAAGGCATCCTAAGGGAAAAGCTTTGTTAAATGATATAGGAGGAAAAATAATTAAATAGATCTGGAGGACACTGCAAAAGACAAGCAGCTTCCTGTCCTGAGACTGTGGGAGAGTGCTGTGATTTCACATCTCAGATGTGATGGGCTTTCATCCCCTTCTGCCCAAATATGAGTTGTGCCTGTATCACAAACATTGAAGTCCTTCTTCTGCTTACCAAATCCCCAGATGTTTTAAATAGTTTTAGGATCCAGCAAGTGTTTAAATAAGCAGGGTTGTCAATGTGTGTAATGATAGGATGGAAAATGTCAGGGGTGGGTTTGAGCAACATACTGCAAGCAAGTTACCCCTCTTCTTCAGTCTGTCACCAGTGGTGGAAAAATGTAAAATGTCCGTGGACTGGGATTTTCAGGGGTTGCAGAAACCTAATGTCTTGCACTGTAAATTAAGAGAGTTAAGGGGCAGGGGGAGCTAGTATACATGTGTCCAAAGCAAACAAGTAAAGCCCCTTGTTTATAACCATCCTGCTTGCCTCTCCTGATCAGTCTGCAGAGAGAATTGGCACCGGATTATTCAGGCTGATGGACTTGAAAAGGGGTAGGGCTATTGAACGGCATCTGTGGTGGACAGCAGGCATCGCTGCCCTGTATTCACAGGCTGTCTCCCCTTTCGCAGCCCTCTGCCCAAAAGCTGTAGTTGATGTGTATTGCTTGGCCCAGGTCCCCCATCCCGTGCTGAGCCAGAGGGCTGATAGAAATCGCTGTGCTGAAGTGCCGTTATCTGAGAGGGGACGCTTGGCAGCAGGCTCGGGGAGGCCGGGCATCTGCTCTTCCTCACAATTCATCTCGTTCTTCCTCGTTGCAAATGCAGGCACTCCTTTGGCTGTTCATGAAGGGCCGGCAGCCCAGGGTCCAGACGGCGTTAAACACTGTGTCTGCGACGGATTCACAAGCTGCGGAGAAGGAAGAGATCAGGCGGGTACTCTGGGATGTCTGGGGGCTGGGTGGAAACACCCTAGCCTGAGCCTTGCACTGCATTGTGTGGTGTTTGCAGTTGGAAGCGTGGGCTGTCTCTTGCCCTCTAGGTATTGCATTTTTATAAATCCAGAGGTTCCCTTCTGCTGAACTGAGGGCTGTTTTCTCCCTAGGGTGGCACCAATCTGGCGCTAACTTCTCTCCCTCCTAGCCCCCTTCCTTTCTTGCCTCTCTTAGGCTTTTCTCATTGGGGGATCATTTGGGGCACTGCAAATAGCACTGTTTACCAAGAAGATTTCCCAAAAGACCTCCACAGTACTACCTTTCCTGGCTCCCTCTCCCCTCAGTTGCCTATAGCCACTACTAAACAACCTTTTCTGCCTTTTGGGAGTTACAATGCCGGCTGCCAGCCAGCATGAAAAATCCTACTGCGGTTGCAACAGCAAAGCTGTTGATATGGTCTGCCCGAATGCTAGCCCCTCCTCTTCCCGAAAAACAAGCCTGAAACTGCTTGTCAATAAATAAATAGACTAATACCAGGTCTTTTATGGTTTACGCACTGGCACTGATTGCTGTATGCATAATAGATTTGGGAAGGCCCTGCCTTTGGGCGTGTCTCCTCCCATCTCGGCCTTTTTGACCACCTCACTCCGCTCCTGCTGCTTTAGGAATCTGTTCAGTTGGCAGGCGTTGGAGACGCTGTAGTGAGTCAGTGGGAAAACCAAGGCTTTGGTGAACTGGCGCTGCTGCAGCTGGGATGTTTGTGCCCACATGAAGGGAGTGCAGCTGCTCTTCCCCTGCCTGCTTTCGCTGAATTCCCCGTGACTCAGTGGAAAGAATGCCAGATAAGAGCTGGGTTGATGGTGGAGGAGGAGGAGGACTGTGGGGACAGGAGCTGCTCAGAGCAGCCCTGAGGATAGGGAGTGGCAGGTATAGAGCATGAGGCAACAGGAGACAAAGCAAGGGGAGGAGAGGATGGCTCAGAGGTTCATTTGTGTCAGCAATGCTTGTGCCTCCTTTGGCAACCAAGTCAGAGATGCTGGAGGAATCTAGTCCTCCTTGGCTATAGGCAGAGGTGTCTTGGCTCAGCCAAGGAGCATGGGTGCTGCTCCACCTTAACTCCTTTAGGGCCTCTCTGTTGGCTTCGCTGCTGCGGGCTGCAAGGAAAAAGGAGGGTTCTGAAAAATTGGCAGGGGTAAATCTGAAGAGACAGGAAAAGGTTGGCTGCATGAGAACCTGTAGATAAGGGTGACCATGAAATATTGGGTGTACTTGGCCTGTAGCACTTATATCTCAGTCCACATCTCTGTTTTCTCTTGCTGACCTGGACGCTCTTTCCAAACATTTATCTGTGACGAGCTAGAAAGCTATCTGTACTAGTACTGGTGTCATGCAGACTTGCCCCTGTGTCCTAGTCAGGCTGCACCTTTGGAAAACAAAAGCATGTTTATACCTTACAGGAGGGCATTGGCAGCAGGGATGAACGCAGAGGGGCTTGCTGCAGTTAGCTGGGAGAAACTCAGCAGCACCACCAGTTTTATTTGGCTTTGGGAATGGGCTGTTCTGAAGGGCTCTGCCAGTTTTTCAGACCAGACCTCCTGTAAATATCTTTAACTGTTTCAGCGTCACCTGCCATTGGTAGGTCTTATCTGTGTCCATCCCACATTACTGCTGCACAGCCCCTCTGCCAGAGATGGAGACCTGCTGCCTTCCAGAGGATGGGAAGGCTCTGAAATGGCCTCCAGAGGAGCAGCCTGGGGGAGGCTTTCCTGCCATGGCTAACCTCTGGGAGTGGCAGGGTAGATGTTTCCCCCTCCTCACGCACTGCAGAGGTGCTTGCTGTTGGCACAGAGGATCGAGAGGCAGGCTTGTGCTATCACATGCATAACCTTCACAGAGGTTACCAAAGCCTTTACCAAAAAGCTCTTCTCAAACTTGCAGACTGAGGCTTTTAAAATTAGGCAAAACCAGGGTGGCTCTCGAGCTGCTGACAAGTCACTAGAGCTTTGTTAGCACGAGGGCTTCTGAGCATTCCAGATCTTCCCTGCAATGGCTCAGCCACCACCCACGCTGTGGTGTGTCCCTAGTGCCGTTGTCATCTCTTATCTGTGAACCAGATCCCAGAGAGCCCCTGTCCTTGGCTCTTTCAGTTTGTTGGCCCTTGGCCACATACAGCTTTCAATGTGTGGCTTACTGGCCCTGGAATGCTTTTTGATCTCCCATGAAAGTGTTCGAACTCTTAGGGAGGGCATCCAAGGGTTGAACGAATTGCTTCTAGGGTTTTTTTGTTGGTGCGTTGGGGTTTTTTACTTCTTTCCGCATGTGTTTTGTAATGTTTTCCAAACGTAAATAATGTTAGGTGTCTAGTCTTGGGATAGAAGCATATGTGTGTGCAGATCTCAGAACTGTGTGTTCTTGCTCAAATCTGACCCATCTGTGACAAGCACAGGACAGATCTGCTGCTCCCTACTGCAGATTTTTGTTTCTTTTGGCAAGGAAAAGGCTCCTTGCCCACACTCTCCCTTCCCTGCCATCACGTGTTCCCTCCACAGGGAATGTGAGCTGGGAAACCTACCTTCCACCTTGGAGACAAACCCGAGGCTGCGCTTGAGGTCAGAGCAGATGGAGTGGAGGCACCAGCGGAACTTGGCATCGCAACGGTATTTATTGGCCCCGCAGGTGTCGTAACAAACATCCAGCTGGTTACAACACTTGGTCATGGCAGGGATGCCCAAATCTAGCTGGAAAAAGAGAGGAAAGAAGTGTCCCTCGGCTGCATCCTGGCCTCAGACTCCAACAGCTGCAACTGGGTGAGGTTTTGCAGAGCCCAGCTGGCTTCTTTTCCAGAAGCTCCCCTTGATGGCTGGGGCAGCAGGAGGGAAAACAGGCTTCTCCCTCCCTAGGTAAAGAAAGTGGAGATAGTAATGCAGGTCCAATGCAGTCTAAACCACGTTCCCTTCTGTCCTGTCTGTCACGGGGGATTAACTTTATAGTAGAGAGGTGAGGAACAGCCCCTCCATGACCATTTGGTAGTTCTCATTTCTCAGAGCTCGTCAAAGAGCTTTGAATCCTTGCTAGCAGTGGCAAAGGCTCATTTTCCCACAACCTGACAAGTCCTGCTTTTTGGCCTAATAAATCTGCTATAAGTGTTATTAATGCCGTTTTTCTTACAGATGCACTTGCGAGGCCAAGGACAAATACAGCTTGGTCAGGGGAGTTCTGCTTGTTTGGAGGTAAATAGTAAGCTTAGCTATTAACCATGGCGGTGATGGGGCAGAAGGCCTATCTCCTGGACTCATTAGCTTGTTATAAATTCTTCCTCTTTTTGGCCTTCCTCATGTAATATTTAGGAGATGAGTTGTTTTTTTTTCAATGCGCTTATGGCTGCCAGCATAAGGAGGAGGTACCGCAGAAATGCCCACAAGGTTTGCTATGAAATGTAGTTTACAGAACCAATCTAACATGAAAAATGGGCTGTAAAGGGAGGGGTATTCAGAGCAGGAATTGGCCTAATTGCTGCAGACTTCATGGGCGGTAGTAATGCATGAGCTAAGTAGTAATTCCTGCTCATAGAGCCTCCTGGGAGCGCTTTTCCTAGAGATTCCAATGTGATTTCATTAATTGCCTTTAAAATAACAAGTGGGTGCAGTATGGAAGCCTGCAGGTTTATTTCAGTGCTTGGCAGAGGCAAAAAGCATGGGAGGGGATGAAGGGCCAGCTGTGGAGAACGCATTCAAGTATTGCTGTTTGTGCGTTATGCTATGTCACTGAGCTGCCCAGCTTTAAATATGTTCCCTTTCCTATCACAAAGACGTAGGATTGATCAGGATCTTGAGAGAAATATTTTTCTCCACACCGGTGCTCTGCTCGGCCAGGTACCCCCTTTTCTTCTTCTAGTGCTAACCTGCTCAGGATTCTTTCTCTTTTAGCACCGACCGAGACAACCAGAGCAACAGGCCAGTCCTTCCTAAGTGTAACTCCTGTCTAGATGATTCCCGTTTCACTGCCGCCAGCAGCTGAGATATTAATGCCTCCCTGACTGTCAGTGAGTTAGGCAGTGCTCAGACCAACGTGTTCGCCGTGCTTGCTGTCAGCAGGCAGGCATGTCTTTTGGCAGTCCCGGGCAAATAGCTTGTCCCCTAATATAACCACGTAAGTGATATTTCCTCCCTTTTCCAGAGCTCTGGCTTCAGCTGTGAAGCAAAGCCAGCAGACGGTCGGTGCGTAACGCAGCTGAGCCTTTTCCCTCCCCAGTATTATTAGCTGGTTTCTGTGACTAGAGAATCGCATCGTTTGGGCATTGTGGGTGTGACAGTACATACACTTTCGGGTACCTTGAGCCCCAGAAAATAGGAACTACAGCCGTTGGGTTCTTGGGGTTTGTAGTGAGGTCGCGGCATTGGAGCCTTCCCTGAGAAAGAAAGGAAAAATGTTAGGAACACCGATCTTCTCAAGAGCAGCACCAAAAAGCAAGGAGCGAGAGGGAACTCCCCTCCAGTCTGCATCCCCAAGTGCTTCATTCTCCTCCAGGAGATGCAGGGAGTGAAGGATAGGTACTAGAGCTGGCTGAGACACTGGCCCTGCTGTCTCAGCTCAGTTCTGTCGAGGCTTTAGGGCCTGACTTAGCTCGTACCTCCTCTGGCATGGCCGCTGCAGCACTGTGTTGTGTGTGAACTGGGTCCCCAGTACTTCTCAAATGTTTAAACTGGGCTGAGTCCAGTCCCTAGGTCTGGGACTCTGCCCAGCTCTTACAAACAGGCAAGTCCCTCTTTGCAGTGTGGGGTTTTGCACCTGAGCAGCCCTCCATGCTAGAGCTAGCACCTTAGATCTCCCAAATCTCCTAGGAGCTTTTTCACGTGCTTCCTGAGAGCTCTGCACAGCTGGAGATATGCATAGAGGAGCAAGAATTTCCTCTGTGAATAATTATTTGCCCGATGTAGAAAGAGTCCAGCAGACAATCAGCTAACAGTAGCTTTGTCAGTGATTTAATCTATTTTACTGTGCTTTGAAGGTGTGCAAACCCTCCTGTCTGCCCGCCAGCCCTTCCTGGGGCTTTGTGTATGGCAGGCACCCAGAGCTGGGGTGGAAACTGCCCATGTGGAAAGGAGACTGGTCTATTCCCTGCCCTGTCTCATCCGCTTTCTCTCATCCCTATCCCAACCACCATCTCCATCTAACTCAACACCCCCAGTTTGGGGAGGACCAGTCACCAGGCTGCCTGTGTGCCTTGATCCAGCTGCGCAAGGAGCAAGGTGAGGGAAAGGGTTCTCCCCTGGAGAAGCAGTGGAAACCACTCCTCGTGGAGTCAGGTTTCTCCATACCGTCCCTTGATTTGTGTTCAGTGCTTATTCCATTTCTGGCCCAGCTGGGTTTGTAAAAGGGAGATCTTAAAGACGGAGTGAAGTGTTAAAACAAGACATTTGAACCCTGCTCTGGGAAAACTTTGTAAGCTGTGTGAATGCTCCAACAAAAACAAGCGTAAGTTGAGCCTTCTGTAGGTCCATCACCTCTAGGGTTAAGTTTTTGCTTCTCTGAGCACCACTAGAGAATTTATATAGACAAAAAGTAGATCTAATTTGGCCCTTCAGGCAAGGCTGGGTTCTTTTAAACTCGATTTCCACTGTTTTCTTATTGTCAACACTGATAATCATTTAAGACGCTTTTCTCCTTTTTTCTGTCAAGGTACCTAAAGTACCAGTGGTTAATACAGCCATAAAACTACTGTGTCCTTGAGAAGACCTCACAGCCGAATACCTCAAAAGGTCTTACGTAGAAGTGTTCCCAGCACCTTCTAAATTAAAAATTGCCGGAGCGGTTTTGTTTCAACAACAGATTTGCAACAAATAAACAACAAACTGAAATGCTGTCCAGCTGTGAGATGCCAATAGCCAATTTTCTCCAACCCTGCAGAAACGCACTATGCACCAAGGATTTAGCTGTCTGCAAGCCAAGGTAAAGCTCTCTAGTTGACGTTACCACCAGGCGACGGCATTTGTGTGGGAAGGCATTTCTCAGTACAGCAACTACTACTGTGTTTCTACCTTTTTGGCCCCTTTTGAATAGGTCAGATCTGCTTCGTGCTCCATGTGTAATTTTCCAGTGCGGAAGGCATTGTTATTTTGAGCAGGTAGAGCTGAGTTAACGGTAGACAAAGAGCACAAATCAGTTGGCTGCAGCGCACCGTCATTACAGGATTATCTTCGCACCAAAACATAACTCGAGTCCCTTGAGGTACGGCGATGCAAGGTAATTTCTGAGTTCACGACGCACCGCATATAACACTATTTTGGTGGTTATGCTGTAGAGAGAAGGAGTTACATCTATATACGGGCTGAATCTATAACCCAAGGCTGCCAAGCGATGTAATGAGAGGAGGGCTGCACCCAGGTCTCGGTGCAATTCACAGCCTAGTTGCTCTTTCGGAAGGGAGTGAGAATTGAGAACTCAGAATTCAAATGTTCCTGAATTGAGGTAGAAGGCAGAGAAAAGTTCAAAATCCAAGGTGGATTTTACAGGATGAGATCAAATTTTAATGACTTGCTTGTAATCCTGACAGTAAGTTATGTTCCTGCAGCACATTGTCAATTAACGGGATAAAGTGGCAAGTCAGAGTAGGAAAGAGACTGTCTGGGGATATGGAGATAACCGAGTTCCCAGAGAAAACTTTCCATTAAGCTGAAGTTAGAGCTATTATAAGATCTTAGAAAGTTGTCTGGAGGAAAAAAAAGTCTCACTTGAGAATAGTGGTGATCAACTAAGCATTGAACTGCCTTCAAGATGAGCCTGTGTAGGAAATCTGCCCCCCTCCTCTCTGAAAAACAAAGCTTAATCATTTGTAAAATGCCCCTTTGTGAACTCAGCTAGATAAAGTCCAAGACACCACAGTTCACCTCTCTCCCACATCTTGTTTTCTAGCCAACAGGAAGACAGAAGCAAAGCAGAAATAATAGGCGTTCCTGACTCTACAGGAGCATCAGTGCTCTTGTTATCATTTACTGCTTGCCCATCCTTGTTCCTTACAGGCATGTCTGTGACGGAGAAGGAACCTGGTGTGTCCCGCTGGCTGTTTTGCTAGCTGTGTTTCACCAGGGGCATGTTGTGGTGTGTCCACTTGCTGCAGGGCAGCTGGGGAGAGACACCAGAGGGTGGCTGCAAGCACAGCAGGACCTGTCCAGCAGTGCGCCGAGAAGCCGTGCTCACGTGTGGAAGCACAGCCTTGCTGAGGAAGCCTGTTCTTTGGAAGATGATGTATTTCAGGGCACACTGCCTTGTTGGCACAGCCTTAGAGGAGAACTGAAGTTGAGTTTCTAATGGGAAGCAAGATTCCTTGATGCATTTTAATACCTCCAGGCTGTTGTAGCTATGCCAAGAGACTGGAAAGCAGCCAACTGGCTAGAACAGCTGCTGGCAATGCAGGAGGTCTCAGACACTGCAGTATTGGTACACTGGTAGGGGGAAGTGAATGTATTTTGGGGGGATTAGATGTTCTTGGTGCTCCTTGCTGTTTTGAGCGGTCCATTGTTATTTCTCTGCCCTAGACAAATAGGCTTTGGGCAGATGTCTCCCATACTCACTAGGGCCTGACATAGAAGACTCTTCCCACAGCCTGGATGTGCCTCCTCATCTTAAGCTGTTTAGGACTAAATGCTGGGCGAAACGTTGACGTCCTGCCTGGCCAGACAACTGAAAGAAGCTATCGTGGGATTTACTCCCAGTGCAGGCTGTTTCCCCCCCCCCCAAGATGCCCAGAGAGATTTTGTAAGGAGGAAGAGATATTTACCAGCAAATGCCAGTGTAACCCTAATGTCCTGATTCAAGGGAGTAATCCATCAAGTTGTTTGGTTTTTGGACCTCACTAGCTGCTGAAAAATCAGGAGGAGAGTCTTACAGGCAGAACAGCCAAGTGCTTCGTGCTCAGCTGAAGATGGATATGGCAATCACAGGTGAGTCCTGACCTTTGTTGTGGCAAAATAAGCTATTATCAGTGTCTCTTGGCTGAAATGAAAAAAAAGTAGAAGGCATAATTTTTGCCTCATGTCTGGGGAAAAAGCAATCAGGCCCTGATTCAGCAGCAAGATAGTAAGGATGGTTTGTTTTCATTTTTCTGGGTACAGACACCTGGTCTCACCGGTTTAGGATTGTTCCTGCATCCCCTTCACTTGCAGTTTGCAGCGTCTGTGCTAGAGACCAGCACAGGCAAACACTCTTAGAAGGGTCCAGCAAAACGCTTGGAGGTGTGTGGGCAGCGTTTCAATGGTTTCCTCCTTCAGCCAGTGATTAATGAGCTTTCAGCAGAGGAGGAGAACAGGGCTAACAATGTGCTTGTTTGTTTTCCTTTCTAGGTAAAGCATTTCTCCCAATAAGACACTGGATGCTTTCAGGGAGCGGGCAGGTATTTGCGGCACTCCGTGGAGATGCTCTTCTCCCTGCCCAAGAGCCCAGGGCCAGGGCTGTGGGGCAGGGAGAGCCCCAGCCTCAGGATGTGCCCAGGAGCGATGACTTCTCCAGGACTTGGTGAGTCCCCGAGACTCCCTGAAATGAGCTCTGAATATCAGCCTTCCCAAACCTTGCCTCATTCCTGCTATCAGGGTTTTCAGTCCCTGCGTTAAGGAGGGCCATGTCCCTTGTCCCTTTCTGCTCTGGATTTGGAGCATGGTGTGAACCCTAAAGGGAGGTTTTCACACACGGCCTGAGGCTGCCACAGCGTGACAGGCTGCCTGATGGGCAAATGGCTTCATCCTGTGTGCTGGGGCGATGCTGTGGTGTTGTGCATGGGGGGGCTCCTCCTCCAGACACTGCACCCCCAGGGCGCATGCGAGCTGCCATCCATGGGCCCCACAGAGCAGCCGTGGTCCTCCTGATCTGCTGCAGAGGGGCAGCCCTGGCTGGGAAGTGCCACAGGGCCCCTGGCTGAGGGTCCAGGGCCACTGTGGGGCAGAGGTGGCCGGCCCCCTGCAGGTCTGTGGGGCTGCAGCGCCTGGCTTGCTGCTCCCTGTTTGCTGTTAGCATGGGGCCTGGGGAGCAGAGCTGGCAGGAGCAGGGCAGATAGAGATATCAAAATTATTTAAAAACAATACCAAAAAACCCCCCAACAACTTTAAGGCTGATTTTAAACTCTCCTTGTGGTCCCACTTTGGCTAAGGGTGGCCCATCTGCCCTCTCACCCTGACAGGGAGCTTGGCTCCCAGCCCTGCAGCATTTATTTCTCCCAGCACCCTCACTACTGGCCTGGGAGGGGCGGGAGGTGCTTCCCTCGGGCTTCATCTCTGGGGGAGCATTACAGATGACCCAGCACAGGCTGGAGAGGCGCAGCCTGCCTTCTGGAAGAAATGGGATGCCTACAGACTGAAACTGAGTTGATGGGATGTCTCCAAAGCAGGGAGTCTGTGTCTGTGAACAACAGCGCTCAGGGAGGGAGAGGGGTTGAAATCGCCTCTGTGCTCAGAAGCATCTTGCCCAGGTGGTCGCTAGGGACATGGGATGAAGCTGGGGAGAAAAGGCCTGACGGGCAGTTTTGGATGGGGAGGCTGAGGTGACAGAGGACAGTTACTGCTGTGGGGGCAGGTGTAGGAGGCTGGGGAGAGGACACAGTCCGTAGGAAACCTCCTTGCTGTTCCCAAACGGGTTGTTTCAGCATCAGTATCCTGCTGATGGCTGGTGCTGCCTATGGCTCTGCCTGCCCAGCTCCCCACAGACCTGCACCATAGGGGCCTGCCCCCCTGCACCTCTGTGCATCCAGTCCCTGCCCTGCCTGCGCTTCTCCTGCCCTGCTGTCCCTCAGATGTCACCTCCTTCGTCCTGCCCCCAGGACTAACCAAACTCTTCCTTTTTGGTAAATCGCTCTAAAGTCCAAGGAGAGCTCTAGCTGCCTTGTTCCGCCTTAAGTACTAAAGGTTCCTCTATGGTGACAGCAGGTCTCGTTTACCTTCCTGTTATCTCCCCTCCTCCAGCCCACATTATTAGGCAACTCGCAACTGCTGAATAATGACACTCCGAAGGTTGCTGAGATTAGTGCCGCTGGCGACACTAACAACCCTTCTGAGTCAGGTCTGCAGGAGGTGCTCGTTCTGTTCTCCCCTACAGGGCCTCGCTGCCGTCTGTGGTCCTTCTCTCCGACCGTGGTACTTCGCTCTGGGGGTCCAGGCAGCTGGGCAACCCCGTTACCCGTATGCCTTTGCTGTAAAACCTGTGTCCTCTCCTCTTGTTCCCTTGCACACAGCACAGTGGCTTCAAGAACAGGCTGTTCTTGGTGAGAGGGAAGGATGAGGGTTCAACGTCCCTATGCTGGCGCTAGCAGCAAAGTTGTGACTCTCTGCAGTGACTTTTCTGTGCCAAACAGTGCAGGGGGTCAGGGCACGGATAGGAGCTGATTGTGGTCTCGGGGAAGGAGAGTGCTGCAAGTTTGCACGCAAGAGGGAAAGAAGGGAAAGGAGAGAGGAGCCAGCAGGAGTGAGTTTCACTTACCGTATCGACATCTGTACTGACAAACGCCGTTTTTACCTCCAAGCAGTTCCAAGAAGGAGTCAAAGTAGGTGTTAACTGTTTCGAAGCTGTCCCGGATGGCCCCGATGCCCCAGTCTGGATAGAATGACTCTGCTTGGGAAGCTTGGTGAACGGTGTTCTTCTGCGTTGTTTCCTCAGCGCTTTGCCCTAAGCCCAAGGTCAGGCACAGAACCGTTGCCTCGAAGAGCAGCCGCATGCTGCAGTCCAGATCCAGGCCCCGGAGCCCTCGTCCAGGCAGATGTGCGGGCAGGGAGGAGTGGGAGAGAGCTGTTGCGCGCAGGAGGCAGGTAAGCACCCCTCTCCCTTGGACTTTAAACACTGCTGAGGGAGCCAGCATGAGGTCACCGCAGTCAGAGTGCAAAGTGCACTGGGGAGTTTTTGGACCGCATTTGTCTCACGGAGAAACACCGGAGTTTGCACAATCCCGCTGGAACGGGCTCAGCCCCTGCGGCACCAGAGTTCAGCTTCCCCAAAAGGCTCTGCTCCCTGGGGTGCTGCACAGGGTCTGTCTGCCCAGGTTGTGTGGCACACAGGAGACCCTCCGCCTGCCCCACCGAGGCACTGCGCAGGCCACCTCACTCTCTCCCCTGCCTGTTGGGAGATGAAGAATATCTCCTCGTCCAAAATTTCCACTGCTCGGGCAATGGGAGTAATAGACCGGCAGCACACCAAGGAGCTCCCCTCGCCTTTTTCCTAGGCCTCCTGTGCACATAATGGGCTGGGACGAGACATCTGCCCAGCATAGCTGCTGCAGGGAATTGCTCCTATAGAACCTCTGGGAGCGCAGGGCTCACGCCCTTGTCGTGTGAAGGGTTGTTCCTGCACGCCCAGGACAGGCTGCCTTGCAGGAGCACGGCCAGGACAGAAAAGGGTGGCAGAGCGCGCCGTGTCCTGCTCTGCCATGGCTAGAGGGTGCTCTTGGGCCTCAGAGGGGTTGATCCAGCCTCTAGGAGTAGTTTGGGTTTAGAAACGCTGCCTTCAGGGCAATCCCTTGGCATGTCCCCTCCAGTTATAGGATCAGTGACGTAGGGAGTGTTTGCCTTCGCTGGGACTCCTGAAGGCTGATGTTCACTGGCTGGTTGTTGCAGCCTTTGCGTGACGCCCGTGTTGCTGCGTTAAACATGCAGCAGAGATGGCCCAGAGCGAGGAAGGGCTGGCACCGAAACCCCACGTCAGGTAGCTGGGCTTCTGGGGGAACTGCAGGTCCTGGCTCTGGGGTGGGACTGGCCTGCCAGGACCCGGGGGCCTGCGCAGCTTGTGGCGGTTTCAAAGTTACTCATTAAAAGAAAACAACCAAATGAACACCACCAGCAGAAGACGACGCAAGCCACTGATAAAGAATAGGGAAGGGAAACAGCATGGGAAGGCACTGGCTGCTCTCGGAAAGCTTTTCGGATGAGTCCCGCTCTCTCACAGGAACAGCCACTCTGCAGCTGTTCGGCGGATCGGCTGATCTCTGTGGACTCCCAGTGGCCAACTTCAGCCATTCCTTGTGTTTGTGGAGGTGGCCAGGCTGTCAAACGGAGCCTCCCCAGAGGGTGAAGGGGAGCTGGGCAGTGGGTCTTTCAAATACACGGCAAACATATGGGCAAATTCTGGCACATTATTGTTTTGCAGGAGACTCCGCCCCACTGCATTGTTACTTTTGAAGCACTGGAGCCCTGGGGAATCTGACTGCCCGTGCCTTTCTGCATACGGCTGTGCATTGTGTGCTCCAGATGTGGGATAAGGAGGAGCGACCACAGCCAAGTCTTGGTTTCTCAGGCAGGTGAGTCAGAGTGGGGATGAGGAGCGAACAAGCTGGTTAGTGGCTTTCCTGTGATATGGTGTGGAGCTGGAGCCAGCTGCTGCCTTCTTGTCGCATCTGCTCTAGTGCCCACAGCTGACTGTGTTCCTGCTCTCAGCACCGCTCAGAAAGGGGTGTGAGGATTCCTCAGGCCAGCAGTCAGAGGCCATTCGGTTGTTATGGCCACAGCCGGTACCTGTGTGGTGTCTGAATGCTGTTACATATCCCGAGCTGTGCAGCGGTCTCCCAGCCCGTGGGAGGAAGCTTGGCCGAGCTACTCGATGAAGCGACACGTAAGATGTGCAGGCGGTCCCAAGGGAACCTCAAACCAGCTTTGTTTTTTGGGAGATGAACCCAAGGAGAAGAGGCAGAGAGCATCGGGAAGGGAGGGTGGCAGTGTCCAAGCCGCAGACAAGGACGGGGAGCACTCTAATGCCTGGTGAGAAATTAGGGCGATGTTTTGGCTTGAGCTAGAGATGCCAGGTTGCTGCTAGATGGTCTGTTCCCTGGAGCCTGGGAAGCACCAAGTCCCGGCCTCTGGTGAGCCTTTCTTGAATGTATGGCACAAAGCGGCAGGGATGCTCGTGAGGTGAGGACTCCCCTGCGGGAGAACTTTGCAGGGCAGGACTGGGTAGTCCATGCTGGGGGCTGCTCTGTCGGTCATGGGTGGAAATGGGCTGCTGTCCCTGGAATGTGTTGTCGGGGAGCGCCAGTGAAGGGAACAAGTCCCACACTGTGTCTTGCACCAAGTCGAGCCGTTGGTGTTGGGTGAATCACTGCCCTGCCTGACGTGCCAGTTTGCGATCCTAGCGCTCCCCGCCCTTGGGATCAGCCTGACAGAAGTTACTGTGAAAAGGAGCAAAATAGCTATTCAGAAATAGCTCGGAAACATTGTGTAGAGCCCCTGGGTGGCTGTGCTTGGCGCCGTGTTTTTACGTGGAGCCTTTTCGGGTTGCTCTGCAGGCAATTCCAGAACATGGCTTTCTTCGTCATGCCTTAGTCTCTGGTGGCTGATCCATGTGCTGCCGAACGCGAACAGAGAGGGGGGGAAGAATGCCAGCAGGATTGCAGGGGATGCAAACCGCAGTGAGTGTTGCATGAGCTGCCTGTGCCAGGCCAGGCAGGATGTGCAGCCCTGGAGGGGGTGGCTCTGGCAAGAGCCTGGAGCCCGGGCTGTTGCAAAATCAATCGGAATTAGTTAGGAAAGCTGAGAAAGGCTGGAGGGAGCAACTGGCAAAGTACACAGCCTGGGAAAAGAGGAGTCAGAAACTTTCCCGCTAGTTTGTCACTTGTCCCAAAGCAACAGTTTGTGAATAAAAAAGCAATCTAACTGCTTTCCCCAAACGTGGCAGCTCCTTTGCCCTGACCTGGGGCTGAGCCACTCTCCTTCCTTCTCCTGCTTCCTTCCACCCCTCCCCACACCAGTCTCCCGGGATGCTTTCAGTCCAGCTGCAAATAGCTCGGTTGCACCCAAACCTCAAGATCTAAAAGACGAGGAAAAATGTAGGATTGCGTAAAACCAACAAGCGCTACACAACACTCTTCCCCCTCCACGCACACAGAGTTCTCCTGGGAATTGTTGCTCCGGCCCAGGAGCTGCCGAAGTGAGGACTTCCTGAAGCGGTTGTGCACAGCGGGTGCGTGCAGGTTGTCTGACCTTGCTTTCAACCCGCTGCAGTTGCAGATACCCCCTCCCCTACACCAGTTTTTCTCTCTCTAAAGATTTTCGAGGTGCGGGTGTTGTTCGCCGCCATGGTGAACTCTGACAACTGGCTTCTGAACCTCGTCTTGACCTCGGGATAAGCAGCTCCTGACTCCATGCATTCATTTCTGACTCCGTAATGCTTAAATACAGAGCAGCCCTGGGGCTGTGATGAGTCACTCACTCCTAATGACACTATCAGACTGTTGGCAGCGTGTTCCTGCCCAAGAGCTGACTAGTGGGGCAGACGGCCGTCCCGCAGCAGTGCAGCTGGACGCGTGCGCCTGTGTCCCCCACGCTGATGGCAGCGAACCCCGTCCCAGATGAAGCTGGAAAACCCTCTTGGTTTCGCCCATCAGCTGCGCCAAAGCAAACGCTGACCCCTGCATCGTGGGCTGGGCTCCTGGGAGGGAAGCGCAGGGGCTGGTCCAGCTCCTTGTGCGCATTCCTTTTCCAGAGCACACTGTCGCAGGCAGAGACGCGTGGTCGTGCGCTTTGCCAGGATTCTTCCCTTCGTGTTCTGCTGGGGACGTGGCGGGGACAGGGGATGGAGGGGCTGAGCTCTTTTTCTGTCGGTTTTGGCCAGCTCAAGGAGTTGCTGGTTGATGTTTCAGCACGGCCTAAAGCGGGGAATAGGCAGCTTGTGGTTAAGGTTGGTGGTGATCTGTGGTTGGTTCAAAGCCTGGATTGGGAGCCAGATGAGTCACTGATTATCGGGAGGGGAAATGTCGCTCAGTGATGAAATGCCCGAGTCCCGCACAGAGGCAGGTCAGAGTCCGGTGGGTGGTTAAAACCCTCTCCCTCGGCGGGGCCAAGCTCAGGTTTGTGGCCTGATCTGGTCTCTCCTGGACGGATCACTTCAGCCTGGTGCTGCCTTCCTCCAGCCGCAGGTGCTGATACTGTCAGACCCTTTCCTTTCCCTTCCTCTCGTCCCACCCACCCTCCGGCAATTTGCCGGCCGTTTTCCCTATCCCTGCGGCTACCCCGCTGCAGTTCCCAGTACCCAGGCGGGGTTCCTCCCAGTTGTGATCCCCCTGCGGTTGTGTTCTAGGTGCCGCTGTGCTGGAAGAGCCCCAGGTGCCCAGGTAGGATGGTGGGAAGCCACGGTGCATAAGGAATGTTGAACCACAATCCTCCCCTTCCGCAACGGGAGGGGGGAAAAGGCTGCTTAGGCCCCCTCCCAAATCCAGGGGGTTGCCTCAGGCCCCCCCGCTGCAGGCAGGGCAGCCCCTCTGTTGTCTCAGAGAGGGAAGCCGTGGGCTGCATCTCCCCCCAGGAGGCCCCCGTGGTAAAGCCCCTGTGCTGCTGGCTTGGCAAGGCCAGGTCTGTGGCCGGGCCGACCGCGGGAACCGCGCAGGCTGAGTGGCTGGAAGGCCACAAACACCCCAAAAAGCCCAGAGGGTTGGAGTAAGCCCCGTCCTCTGAAAGGAGAGAGCCGTCCGGCTGCTCGCCTTCTCCTGGCATTGGCCCACCTTGCCCAGCGTGCACGGGGCAGCTGGGGATGGAATCAATCCACGTTTCCAAACTAAAAAAAATGCTGGTACACTTTAGACTGATCCTATCCCGTGGCTGCCAAATCTGGGAGCCCGTTAGCCATGCCTGTGGGCTGTGTGGGGAAGGGAGGGATCTTCCTGAACTGCAAGCCAAGTGCTCCATCAGCAGCATAGGGCTCCGTTCCACAGGCAAAAGGCTCAAGGCTTGTACTGAGCCCTTGCTGTGCTGTTTTGCAGGTTCCTGATGACCCCAAGTGAAGCTACACCTTTCTGAAAGACTGAAGCTCAGGAACTGCCGTAGTCTCGGTTACGGAAGAAGTCGGCCCGGCTTTCCTACAGGTAAGTGCTCTGTCCCTCTGTCGTGCTCTTGGTGTCTGTGCTGCAGGACGGGCTGACCTTTGTTTCTCTCCCTAGAACTAGTCAGACTAACTGGTGTTTTGACCTCTTGGCTTCAGGAAATGGAAGTATTTGTCATCCCTGGAAAAGTGTCTCTCAGCAGCTGACCCTTTGCTGTGCCTGTTTTGCGTTTCAAGCCAGGAGCTCGTGGGGTTTCCACATCACTGTTAATCCCACACCCACTCCTGACTTAGTAAATCGATGCATTCGGGAGACAAAGGGGCTGAGCCCGACTCCTCCCTCCGAGGAGTTCAGGGCCTTTTTGTGAATTTTTTGCGTAGGTTGTGCTTTCAGCCCCGCGTTATCTGCTCTCCCCTTTTTTTGCAGTCCGTTAGTGCTGCGTGTTTCCAACTGAGACACAAAGTTTGGGTCTGAGAACACGTTTAAAAGCAATTTGTGGTAGGAGCATCTTCCGCGCTGTCCCGCCCAGATTATGAAGTGAAACAAATGGGCTCCATTTCCAGGAGACACATACGGCGGTAAAAATCTGTGCGATCAGATTTACAACGAGGAGAGTTTGATGTGGAGGATTTTTCACTGCTGATGGCAGTGGCTTTTATTTTAAGCCCTTTTTTTTTTATTATTATTTTTACATTAAAATTTTTTTTACAAAAAAAATTAACAGTAAGGCAGATTTTCACTTGTCAGTCACCGTGAGCCAAACAGTTTTCAATCATCTTTAATAGAAAACTAGATTCACCCAGGAGCCACGCTCTTGACCCAAAAGCCCTTTGAGAAATGACAGGGTAAGGCAGAAAGCAGCAGCACCACCTGTATAATCCCTTACGCGTTCCATGTTAGGGGCACAGACACTACTGCAGCGGAGGAGGAGGAAATACGGATTGTCTGTGGTTTTAGAAAATAAGCTCACCCTTTCTCTTCTAATAACCTGGAATGTTTTGGTCTGACGTGCCTCAGCACACTAGAGTTTGAGTTTTGAGGGATTTTTTTTTTCACCTTTAAACCAAGTGAAATTTTCCACTGTCAAAGGAGAAACTACTTTTCTTCTCCAAAGAACTGCAAGTCATTGAGTAGTTCATGGCTTTAAAAACTCATGCACTAAACTACTTTTAGTCCCCAGGCAACGCCTCTGAGAGACCGTTCTTAAAATGCTGTTTAACACTGGAAGGACTCAAGGGGAGGGAGGTAACTGTTTACCAAACTTCCCCAGAAATTCCACAACTTCTTTCAAACTCATTGTTCATCTTTTGGTGGTGGTTGAACAGATGGGGTGGGGGGAAACCAAACCCCGTTGCTTAATGTAACATAACTGTGACTCTCAGTGCTTCAACCCTTCCTTTCTTCATCAAACAGCTGAGAGACCAAAGTGTTTTCTTCCACTCTGGCAGTACCTAAAGCAGTCACTGACACTTTTTATTCAGGATTTCTATTTTACCTTTCATAAATTCTACAATTTTTAGCTTTTAATTATTATGTCAGGTAACTCCTCTGCTCACTGTAGAAAAAAAAACCCGCCAGGTTTTCTGCAGTAGCGAAACCAGATGTCATTTTCTAAATGTGTTGACGGTGGCAAAACATTGATTTTGTCTTATCCTTGTTAACTATGCAGGATTGGCTTTTCTAAAAGCATCTATAGCTGCCTCGGAGCTACTGAAAGAAAATCACTGCCCCAGAGCAAGACTCCTAACACCACGCTGTTTGTGTGTGTTCTTTTAGTTGCAGGGAAGTGGCAGGACTTACCTGCGGTCACGGTCACCTTTTTTTTTTGAGCTCAAGAAAGTCAAAAAGATGGGAAAAACCACAGATAGGAATGGAGATGAATGTCTATCACTGTGTAAAAAGGGAGAAAACTCAGGTAAGTAGAAATGTTACGGATGTTTTTTGTTTAATGATTACAATTTAGCGATCAAAACTATGCTCTGATAACCCATTTCTCTGGCAAATCTGTTTGTATCAGGAACTGCTCTAGTACCAGCTATTTGGAATAAATGAGCAGTACAGAGATGAGGTGGCACTATTTCTGATTTTTCTTTTTATTTGTTTTTTGTAAGTGCTGGATGGAATTTGTTTCACATCTGCCAAAAGCACGGGCAAAATGCAAGAAGGTGCAGGGCTAAGGATAAACAGTTACGTAGGTCCCATCGCTACCAGGCTCAGTAGAAATTTAACAACACATTTTCCAGCAAAGATTTTAAAGTGTCTTCTGAAAGTCTGCAGTTTCTCAAACTATAGTACCTTCAACTGCATTCTCAGTAATCGAGAGGTATTTCTAACATGTGTTAACAGTTGGCTTCATCTACCTTTTGGCTCAATTTTCAAGATTTTATCGAGGCAGAAAATCCAATTAACTAAAATCGGAATTTTTTCCTTGGTAAAGACTTCAGGCTTGACCCCTAAATCAGCAAAACCATCATCATCCAGAAAATCAGACTGTTTAGGCAGAGTCTGGTGCAGCTCGCTGATTCTTGACCTTGTGCTAGTGGAATATTTTGACATTTAGCTAAAAATCCTGCTGTTGCCGAGAGCGGCGTAGGGAAGCGAACCTCCCTGCCCTGTTTAGCTCTTCCTGTGCTGAGAGCTGCGGGGACAGCTGTTATTCCCTCCCGCAGGAATCTGACAAGCGGAACAGAAGTTGAACAGCGACAGCAGCCACAGTCTCGCCTCCCTCCCAGGTTTCAGCTTCATCTCAGTGTAAGGACGGCTCCTCACAAACTACGGTCCCTGAACGTCACTGCGAGCGAGTCCTTCCAGCGTGGGAACCGCTGGCTTTGGGGACGCTTTTTCTGTGTGGGTGGCATGACTCAGAACGGCTCCCGCCTTGGCTCCTGGGAAGAGCAGCACCAGAGCCTCGGAACGAGGCCCCTTCCCAGCCACAGCTACCAAGAGGGAGGGCAGCTCCGCAAGGTGAGCAACACCCCACCATCCAGAGCATCCTGTGCCAACAGTCACCCCGTGACTGAAGGTGTGTCGCTGCCGCGGCCTGCGTTCAGCTGCCTTCAGCAGCCGTGGCAAAAAAAAGGCTTGCAAAATAAAAAGCATCTAAAAAAGATTTAGGATTATAAATAGGCCATCTATTTCTCACAAAACCTTAAGAACTGGGAGGATAAGGGTGGAGAGCGTTCCGTGAGGTACCTCATCACCTGAAGTCTCATAACCAATTTGAAATTCCAGTGTCCTAAGGCACAATTACTTTGATTAATGAAGATGGTGACGTTCCCATCCCCACTGCCCAAGGAACAGACATAAGAGTTGACTACTAAGACAGAATAAAAGCAGCATTGGTTTATGTGGACAAACGGAAAAGAAAACAAAAAAAAAAAAAGAGGCGGGAAGATGGGCTGCAATTGTCAGGCTGTTCTGATGCAGGCGTGCGTTTGACGCAACCCTGCTGAAGCATCTCATCTGCGCCTATGTAACTGCTGGCTCGCGGTTCTGAGGTTAAGAGCCAAATTCACCACAGAGGTTGAGAAGGAAGACAGTTTAAAAATCGGGGCTTTTGTGGAAGTGGAAGAACAGGCTAAAACGTGATGAGAACCTGCTCCCCAGAGAAACACCCGCAGTTCTCAGCAGTAGTGCTCAGGCACTCTAGAAAAGTAAGGAGTCCAATGTCTGGCAATTGAGGATGAACTGGTTTAATTCGGCCTTCCTTCGAAGGGAGCCCTCCCACTAAATCATCCCGCCCTCAGCAGACTGACGGCTGCGGAGGACTCTAAGTCGCTGGCTTTCCATGCTGATCAGAGGGGCGATGGTGAAGGGAACACCACACACAACACCACTGTTAGTTGTGGCCCTGATCTGTATTTTGTCCTTTTTCCATAACACTCGGAGACCTTAAAAATCAATATATTCCATTCATAAAACCTTAAGGAGATATTTTAGAGGGAACTAAAAGCACGTTTGTTTTGTCCACAGATGAAACACCGGTGTAGTTGTAGACTGAACCTCTAAGTGGAGTGTTAGTCAATTGTAAACTGTAGGAGATGTGTGCATTTTACACAAACTGGATACAGAAGAGACAAAGGAGGAGTCTGCATCATTCCAACTCTGATAAAGTACACGGCCTTCGGAATTCCTGTCCCCGCTCGTGGAGCCATTTATTGGATACTGCAAAGACATAAAGGTATTTGATCACTGCACTGGTTATCTCGTGCTTCTATTTAAATTAAATAGAGGCTACTGGCCAGCTTTCAGCTAAGCACAGCATTATCTTAATTTCCTAAAGTACTTCAATACACATACACAAATGTGAAGTTGGTCTAATAAATCCAAGAGCAAAAAAGCGTCCTGGTAGCTGCAAAACTATGAAGGACTATTAAAGTAGATATAGTATTACATGTATTTTAGATATAAAATAAAATATGCTAATATATTCTATTACTATAACATATATATGAGAGAGATAAGAAGCAGATATAAAGTAGATTTCTTTATAAAAAGGACCTAATTTCTGGATGCTTTTCATTCCACTGTGAAGCCCAGAGGCAAAGGAAAACCAAGACAACCCGCCAGGAGGCCCCGGAGCTCCAGGTCACAGGCAGCAAGAACAACGCGAGGGGTACTCACCCCATTTGTTTCCAACTAGTACTGGGCAGGCTGCGTGCCGCGTGCTGTAATCTCCTTCTCCGCTTGGAAAGAGGTTATACCAGAATACAGCTGTTCCCTGGAAATGGCAGTGGAAGCCTTCAGCATTTTGCCCTGCGCACAACATGCTTTCACACCGACTTACTTAACAATAAGGCAAAGGTACATGTATTTCTATTTCAGATGTTCCTTTTAAATTGAAGGATCTTTTCCATATTCTAAACATTTGCTTTCTTAAGGAATGAGTCTCCTTTGACTCATTCTGTGTCTGTATATGCTTGGCTGTTAATTTTTTCTTAAGCTCTAAGCCAGTTTCATTCAACACTGACCAGTTTTGGAAAGCAAGGTAATTTACTAAAAGTGAGCTGCAGGCTAGCAGAGACAGACCTTACCCGTGACCCTTCTGAGGGAAAAAACGTAACACGAACACACAATTACAGGGAAAATTCCCTACAAGTGCCTCAAGACTAAACCTACTTACAGATTTGAGCATTTTCAAAATGTGTTTTGAAGCATTGTACTGTTGTGCAAAGTCTATGCATTAGAAGCAGTTAAGTCCAAAACACAACTATGCGCCTATGTGCAGAACATTGGAGGCCCTTGGAATCACCAGTACCAGTACAGTCGCTTCCCTTAATTGTAAGTACCTCTGTGCTCCCCTGAGCAGTGGGACACCTTTTTAAAGCTTCTTCTTAAGCAACTATACATCTGTTACATTTTTGAGTTGGTGGAGAGAGGAGTGGCTACACCAGATAAAATACCCTGCTTACCTTTTTAGGCCAAACGCTAGCTCCTACTTCGGGAAAGACAGTAGCTCCCCCTGCTGACACGTCGCTCATCTGAGAAGAGGGGAAAGGCACAGGTAAATTGCCAGCCGATACGTTCACAAGTACCACATTTTAGTAAAATAAAATTAGCTGATTGAACAACTTAATTTCTACCTCTCAATTAGTGAGCAAAGGCTGCATGATTAACAGTCTTAAGTAAGGCTGAAACCCACCTGCTTTGGTCGAAGTGCAGCAGCCAGCCTCATCCCTGAACGGTACAGGCTCAAACGCTTTGGCAATGAGCATGCTGCAAATGCCAATGCAGATATAAACACGGACAGTCAAATAATTTAAACTGATACTCCCCTCTGAGGAGAAAAACCTCCTTAAGAACACATGGAAGAACTGCTACTTATGGGTAAGAAGCTACCCCCTCTAACTGGTAAGTTAGGGGCTGCCTTCATTTGCAAGTCGCTTCAGTAAAAAAACCGTGATGAAATCATTCAACAGTGTAGAATATGCAGTGATAGATATTTTTGGCACTAGCACATGACAGAAATATAGCACTTACATAAAACAACCAAGTAGCAATTCTGTTGCCTGTTCCCAATTCCTTAAAAGCATCTGGCTCATCTTTCTGTGAATAAAAGCAAACAGATTTAATAAGCACTTAATTTTGATTATTGAGAGGAGCCAACGACATACAGCTGCAGAGCCAGCAGCATACAAACTCATGCAGGAAAATTAATTCAGTCCCTCGATTTGGAAGGAGGGGAGAATGCAGTATGAGTATATCTATTAATTTAAATAAACCAAGGATTTTAAAATTCTGTAGGACACTGAAGGCATAAGCCCAAGCTGCTAATGGGTAAGAACTGTACTGTCTGAAAACGAGTCTATAAATCCTCTTCACAGCCAAAAACTTAATTAATTAATTACACTCACGTATCCCCTCTTGTCCTTGGCCAAGAGGAGCAACAGCAAGGGCAGCTCTTCAGTCCCAGGTTCACTGAGAATGACTCTATGGCAGAGCTCTGCCACAGGGGCGGCTGCCAGCCCTGCACCTCAGGGTGTTCTGCCTTTGCGGCCCTCACCCCCCTTCCTGCTCCGGCCCTTCCGACCTTGCGCCGCAGCCATAGGTGGTTGTGCCAGGCAGGCTGCTGCTCAACCCAGCTAGTCTTCCACACTCTTCGCTCCTCCCTGGCACACGGGCATTTTAAGAGTGCCATTAAACATCCAAGTTAAACATCTGACAAGTGATTCATTAAGCAGTGCGCCATGCCGGCTGCAGGGCGCCTGTGGCAGCCATTCCTGAGGCTTCGGCGGGAGCAAGGGATGTCCTGCCCGCCTCAAGGCAGGACAAACGTGCCTGCTGTGGCGGTGACACCACCAGCCCTGCGCTGTGGTGGAAGGGGAGGCCTCCTCCCTGCCACGCTCCTTCCTTACAGCCGGGAAGGAGGGAGGAAGCCGAGTGCGCCTCAGCAGAGCAGGAGCTGGTAACAGGCTAATGAACTAGCTGGAAAGCCATTCGGTAATTAAGAGGGTTTTAGCACTTGACTTGATGGGTCACAATACCAACGTTTCTCACACCTCTATTTTTACATCTAGAACCCACCCCCCCGTGACTACTTATTTGTGTGCGCTAAAATTCCGGCAATCATTACTCCAGAAATTAACCCATGCATTTCCAAACAAAAACTGTTAATCATTTGCAATGCTTTTGAGCATGTGCTTACAGAGCAGAGATTCTGATTAATAATTGGTGGCTTGGACTCACAGCGTAAGGTTAATCTGAAGGTGTTAAATCACACATAAGTATGCCCAATAAATAACCAACTGAATTCAGTGGCATTATTTCCAGCAGTCTGCAATATAAGCTGGACTAGAAAGAGGCTGGGAATTTAAATCAAATTTAAAAGATTAAGGCTGGTGAAATCAGGAGACCGCAGTCGGCTTTTTCCGGTTTCAGGAGTCTGCTAGCAATCAGCATGTAAACGATGACAACGGAGCCCTTCTGTTTTCAAAACTTCTTTGACAGCAGGCACGATGCCCGCGTCTCGGCTCCGGGGAAAGACGCTCCCTCTCCACATGCCAGGCCTACATGGTAAGCTGCAATGCAAGTTTTCCTACGCTGCCTCCAAAGCCTTCTTCCTTGCAAGAGGAAGCCTCACTCGAGGCTCTCACCCATGCAGCCACGTCCGCCCTCCTCAGCAACACTCTGCACTGCGGGCACAGTGACGGGAGCCGCAGAGCCTGGGTCTGCATCAGCTGATGCCACCATCATCTGCTGCACATGTCAGGCGTGCAGAATATAGGAGTTTTTATAGAGTTTAGCTGAATATCCTTCAGGGATTTTAAACAAAAGGGCTTTACGTGTCCAGTGCCTTGGCCAGCTAGACTATTTCTGAACGTTTCCTCAGATTTAGAGTAAAGCTAATAACGCCCTTTGCTCTGTTAAGAACTATCATCAGTCATCTCCCTAGAGTAATTCTTTTTTAATTCTATTTTTGCAAAAAACCTTGTTGCTCTGTAATGCCCAAAATGTTTATCAGTTCAGCTGGTGGTTTAGAGGGCTTTGTCGGCTAACATGGATTAGAAAAGTTGAAGAGCTACAAAATTTAAAACACATTAAAGAATAAAAATTGTGCCACAGCCAAGAGGCCCAGGCTTCACCACGTGACTATCTCTCCTCCAGCTCTTTACTTGCCCGTGCAAAGTCAAAGTGGGGTTCATACTGTCCTCCCACTCCATAATTTGCCACCTGAAAAAGAGAAACACACAGCGCTTGTGAAGAAGAAAGATGTGGAGACAGAAAACAGGACTTACCCTTCCAAAATCAAAATGAGGCTCATACTGGCCTCCTACTCCGTAGTTGGCTACCTACAGTGAAAGGAGAAGCACAAAATCTAGTAAAGCAGTATTTTATCCAGACAAGAATTTGACTGTCACCCACAAGCCTTCGACAGATGACATTTAAAAATGAAGCCACAGGCAATGACGAGTCTCTGCCAGCTGACGTGTTCCATACGCAGCAAACTCCTCCTGGCTTTGTGCACAACTAACTCCGACTTCACCCAGGCTCCCCCTCAGCACGCAGAGCCGGAACCTGACCCTGAGCTCCAGGGTCGCAGCCCTTCAGTCCGCCTCAGCGGTTCCAGACCAGACACCAGCTCTCAGCAAAGGCGCAGCTGAATGTTCCCTGCCCCGGGGCCGGTTTTCCTCAAAAGCTCATCTGTCTGCCCCCAGCTGAGGGGGTCCAGACGTTCTCCCATTTTGGAGTGCCCACTACTGCCTGATCCAACGACTCTCGGGTCACAGAACCTGCCCATGAAACTCTTGGAACTCCTGAAGACCTGGACAGCCACAGGCTCCAAGGACCCCCAAAATGTGTGGCTACAAGAGCTATAGCACATCCAAGACTGGCACCGCAAGATGCGCTGTACTCCAGGTCAGGAACCTGGTACTGCTCCAGGGTAAAAAAAGTATAGGAAACTTTACAGGCCATATTCTCATAAAAATAGGTCACAGCGCTTTTACATCATTCAAGTTTTAATCCCTTTTTGATCTCTGTATGTCAATAAAGAGGATCCACTGTCCTTTCTCCTGATTGGGTTTTTTAATTATTATTTTTTAGCTCTTCTATGTATTCATAACCTCAATTTTCAACCAGATTGTTTTGGGCATCTTATCAGCGGGAGTCCTGATGGAGTGGCACAGTAGCACAACAGCTTTCAGGAACCACTTTCTAGATGTCCAGCTTTCTAGGCACAAACGCTTTCTCAGAACTGGGGAAGCACCTGTTCATTTGAAACCCTCAAGCAAATGAATAAAAGTACTTCTAAAACAAAACTTACTCAAGTACAGTCACTCTTTCCTGTATTACAGAGACGCCAGATGCCTGTTGGCCTTCTAGGACCAAGGCTGGGATGGCAAATCTTACTTTTGGAACACCCATTCTCTCTGTCTTTCCCCAACTTCCAGTCAAGCTAAACTCTCCCTATCACCACAGCAGCAAAGTCTGACCCTGCAGCAATGAAACTCGGTTTTATTAGTATAAATAAAAAGGAATTACACATCCACTTCAACAAACAGCAGGCGTTGCAGTTATTACCATTTCCCTCCAGCAACGGAAAGCCATTACACACTAAAGTAAGTGCTACTCGGCAAAGACAACCGTGTTTCTTCCTCCCTGTAAAAAACCTGCTTGTTCTTCCCGTGGCCTGGAATCGAACCAGCCACCAAATGAGCTGCCCCTGGGCTGAATGTGCTTTTGTGGCCACCTCACAGGAACCACAGCGCTGCACACAATAAAGCCACCCAAAATGTCATGCCTGTGGCCATCCACTGTCATACTTGTCCTACCAGCTTACCTGTAGTTCCTCTGCTGTGGAGACATCGAGTCCCGTTAGGTCCTGTATCCTTGTGTTAATGCGAGATACCACGGGGCTTTCGTATCCAGACAACCAAGCACTATGTGGGGTGAAAAAAATAATACAGTATGGTAGTAACAGGCAGGAAGCTAGCAGTACAAATGCAACATTTGGACTTACTTTGAATTGGAGATACTGGCTTTTTTTGTACTTTTCAAGAATTTGGGAGGATGATCAGAAATATTTCCAGGGCATTATGAAAGCCTGCATTTAATAAGTATGTTTTCTAGAAAGAACACTTACAGCACTGGTTTGAGACAGCTCTAAAACTAAGGGCCTTAATTCCCATGCTGGACTACCAAATGACTGAAGAAAGTGTTCCAAACAGTGAAATCGGCTTCAAGCCGTTTTCTAAAACAGGCACAAACCAGTCTTGCTGTCACCCATTCCAAACAGCTAATTTTGCTGCGTTTTGAAGTAGCACTTGAGAAAGGAACAAGTGAGTGAGTTTATTTAGTGTAGGCAGAGCCCAGGGGATTGTAACTCAGCTCTTCCACGGGCCATGCACTTACAGGCAAGTGCTCTGTGATCTGTCCTGTCACATTACTTACCTGTGCAATGGTGCTAAAAATCATTACGAAAACAAATAACACATAGAACTTTTTACCATTTTCCTAATCAACTATTTCTACCAAAATGGCCTCTTCTCAATTTGGTATCGAGCACATGTTTCAGGTACGCAATAATTTTTTAAGGGGGGGGGGGGGGGGGGGGGGGGGGAAACCCACCAACCCCACTTCCCTTTTTTTAATAGTAACATGGAAGGTCAGCCTCACAGTTCCAAAGGCATCTTCAAAATGCCCGCCTCCTACTGTAAATTAGAACTTTTCAGCTACAAATACTGCATTTAAACTAACTGGCAAACTAGTCTGCATGGAAAGGTATGAACAGGTAGAGAAGCGGTTCGCCAGGCGAATAGCTGCCTTCACCCCGACCCAGGGGAGCCTTTTCTACTCTCAGTGGTTGCTCACTCATGAAAGCTGCCCCAGCGGAAAGCAGCCGTGTCCTGCAGAAGCAGCCAAGCACCCAGAAGAGCCGTGTTTGGCAGAAAAAAAGCACAAGCTTAGTGTAACCGCAGCTCTGCGCATCCCCGCTGGACCCTTACCAGCCGTGAATGCATCCAGTTGCTTACACAGAAACAAACACACAGGCTTTTTTCAGCATTTTACAAGCTAAACATTTTGTTCTTTTTTTGAAAAAAATACCAGTTTCATCTACTCCCTTTTTTTCTTTTAACTCATCTGCTCACATGATACTTGTTTCTCTTGCTGCTTTACTCATCCCATTCTGGCCAACGCACCTTCATTTTATTTTACCTGCTCCTCTTTTCCCTCTCTTGGCACGCTCGCTGCCCTCTGCTCTGTTTGCCTCGGCAGTCCCCTGCTAGTCGCTAACATGGATGATTTGGGCCTCGTGTTTTCCCCTTTTTGCAGGAAAACAGAAACAGTTCCTCCTACCTTTTTGTAGCACCTGACTTGACCTTTTGGGCTCATCAGTGGTTCCTGCTGCTTTTAAAAGACTGTGGGACAGAAATATCTGTGGCCAGAGCCTAGCTGGCAAGTACATCGTGGTATTGCTGCTCAAAGGAACTTTCACATTGTTTTCTTTAATAAAAAATTTGTATTTTAAAAAGAAAAAAACAAAAATAACACCAGAACACTTTGCATGGGAGGAACAGTAGCATGACACATGACACGAGGCACTGACACAGGTTACAGAATCTCTATGAGCATTTGTTGTTTTTTTTTTTAAATGACAAGTGAACTATAGATAAAAGAAATAAGATTTCTCAAGACAGACTTGCACAAACACATACCAAGAGTCATCCACGTGTGAACGCTGTTAGTACGAGGAACTGTTACAATGCAACCATCTTTAATGTAAGGTGGGAGGAGAATGGAAAGACGACTGATACATAGCATTCCCCCCCACCCCCAAAAAAAAAAAAAA
>VZSF01002557.1:324565-349115 GCA_013398295.1 Chionis minor | reverse complement strand
AAAAAAAAAAAAGGAGAAAAAAGGAGCTTCTTGAAAAGTAGTGTCGGAGCGGCCGAGTTTGCTCTGGTACGGCACAGTGCACGGCTTGCTGCTGCTCCTCGTACTGCTGGCAAGGTGCCCCCTTTTATCCAGCCTGCCACGTACTGCACAGCGAACAGTAGTCCTCTCAAAGAGAGAGGAATGCTGTAATTTAGAAGGGCATTTGCTAGGAAAGAATGTTTGAAGGGGGAAAGCAGTCAGCTATTAAAAAAATACAGCAAGCATTTTTTGGTTTGCAGGAGCAACGATTCATCTGGAATCCAGAGCAGCTCAAACAGCTCTAACAGAAAGATGTTTCTATCAGTGGTTCCACAGGGCATGTTCAGGGATCCAACGTTAATAAGCTGATCCTTCTGAAGCAGTTTGGGTTGGGGGCTTTGGGGGTGGCTTGTACCTCCTACCATTGATTTAGGAGTCAAGTTCTCACTTAAATTATTTACATCCTAAGCAATCTGCACATGGAGGGATACAAAGGCAAGGGGAAGCGTGAGAAGGGACCTCAAGTCCGTTCCAACCCTCAAAAAATTGTCCTCGCTGACTCCACGATGTGCTGTGCGTCATTTACTTCTTGTATGTTTCTTTCCAATTCTCATTCCCCTTTCCAGTGAGATACAGAATTAAAAAAAAAAATCTTAGCACAGTTAAAACCCTGATTTAATTCTGCAAGTTCCTTAAGTATGTTGGGAGGAAGTCCCAGAGCACCACTGGTCTGAGCACCGAACCTGCAACGCCTCAGGGTCTCACTCGCCAGGTACCGGACACAAGGCACTATTCCAGGCTCTGTTCCAAGGAGGCAGCAGCACTCCACAGCCAATGGCACCCCACAGAGCCCCTAGGCAAGGCACAGCACCTGGTTAATTCCAGGCTAAAGCCCTAGGAGCAACAGTTATTTTGTCAGGTCACAAAGCCAATAACAAGGTGATGGCAAATGGGATCAGGCTGCCCCATCAGCCATTCACAAGGGAATCGGCTTTTAATGCTAGGTGGTGTCTAGCACTATTTTATTCTGACTGTTCCCACTAATGAAAAATCAAAACTCTAAATAAAGAGCTCTTTTACTAAGGATCATCTATTTACATAGGGGCCAATTACGCAGCTCCATTTCAATTAGCGATCTGGTCACCTTCTCTAACTCCTATTATTAGCACATCAAGTCTGACAGAAACGGTGAGGGTATTTACGAATGGATTAACATGTTTCTTCTGTAAATGCCCAGAGCGGTCTGCGTCACACGGGACAAAGCCTGAGGCTGGGTAAGTGCTTTCTCTAAAACACACAGCCACAGATAACCAAGATAGAGAAGACATGGACAGACTTTAAAATTAAAAACGAAAAAATTAAATGCAGCACATGGCAAACAGGAAAAGGTACGTTCCTAAAGTGACTCTGGTGGGGGCCTGTGGAGGTAGGTTTAGGGAGCAGCCTTCTGGAGTGCTCCAGACAATTTCCAAAGGACTGCGCTCTGATGAATCAGCAGACCGGCACGCTCCTGAAGGTGCAAGCCAGTTTTCAATGGCTAAAAAGAAAAGTTTTCAACTTGCCACTACTTGTGACAAGCACGGCTTTAAGATCAAACTTGAGCTATAATGCCTTTCTAGTTTCCATCAGTTCTCAGCATTCCTGAATCAATCAACTTTGTGTGATCCAGTATTCTGAAGCACTTTGATCTTTTTAAGGAAATCCACAGCTAAACAAACCCCCTCATGCTCCTAGCCATTCTGATTTCAGCTCTTTTGTTCCAAGGCAGCCGTTCCCACCCTGCGTGTTAGCGGCAGCGGAACCCCATGCTGTGCCAGCATTTTAGTCTGTTAGTCGTGCGAGCCAAGCCATGCCAAGCGAAAGAGAGTGCTTCCATCTCGGCTACCACTAACGTTTACAACTATTTTCTACTTCCAAAAACCGCCTGCTTTGTTAGAGGGCAGCTCAGCTTGCTTTAGGCCGTTCTCTTTCTGCTAAAGAGTAGAAAAGTTACGCAAAAAATCCTCATTTGCCTCACGTTCAGAGACGAAGCAGTACAATCCCAGAACAGACTTCCTCGGACCTTCGGAAGACGTTCCCCTTACCTCTTAGAGACTCTGTAATGTGCTGTGGTCAGTTTCCCAGTCTCAGGGTCATGAACAGTAGCACGGCTCAGCTACAAAAAGAGAAAGGACAAGGCTTACCCACCTAGTAGGCTGCTTTTTCGCCAAGCCACAGGTGTTTGAAAGGGTTCCGATTGGTCCGGATGGTATGCAATGCTCTTCAATTAGCAATATTAGAAGGGCAACAGAAGCTGTAGCTGCCACGTCCAAATCAAAACAAATTGGTTGGAAAAATTTGGTTAGATTGTCCTTTCACTTTTTTCCTCCTTTTTTTCTTTCTTTCTTTCCTTTTTTTTGTTTTGTTTTGTTTTAAACTAGAGACTTTCTGCAGGTCATTTATGATGCTGAGTTTCACAGACGATTCCTCTTCACCCAGAAGTTTAACTCCTTTCAGAATTGTGGGTTAAAGCTGATGGAATGCGTAGCCCATCTTTCATCCCCGCTACTAAAACTAAACGAGGGGGTGGTGGCGGGCAGGGGGCAGGTGGGTTCTTTTAGAGCCAGCCAATTTTGGAGAACATTGGCTACATTCCCAACTTGTAGTACTTAATAGCCAAGCTGCAAAGAACCAGGAGCCCAGCAAAAACTTGCACTCGTGCCAGCAGGAGGTCAAAGCGCGCAGGCAGGAGGATGGGATCAGCTCGGACAACGTGACGCTGTGCCACTAGGGAACGAGTTTCGCACGTCGCTCCAGCCCTCTCCCGCAGTGAGGACCCGAAACGTCTTTTATGCACGTAAAGGTGCTTCGAGTGGTCTGCTACATTTTACACAGAAAGGGAGGACAATTTTTGGTTGGTGAGAAGAGCAAGGGGAAGGGAATATATATATTAAAAAAATAATCTAGATTCTAGTGAACGTTTTGTAGCATCATGTACTTTTTACACTGATTGTAGGGAGCAGCTCCTTGTAGCAATTATCATTTGATAATACACGCTGAGAAGGTGACTGAAAAAAAAAAAAAAAAGCAAAGGAAGAAATCAAAATATGCCCCCAGAACTTCCAGCTGAAGGAGAAGACTGAGAAACTCAGCAGTAACAGCCTGTTACAGATCTGCACATAACAAAGCGGTGCACTACAAAAGACGTCTTTTTTTGACCACCGCTTTTTCCCCATAATGAGCAGAATCTACACTCATTACAGGCCCAAAACATCTGGCATAGAGCTCTCTTACCTTTTGCTAATTCTGTAATGTGCCGTCTCCAAGGCTCCTGTTATGGGGTTTGAAATGGTGGCTCGCCTCAGCTGTGAAGCGAACCATCAGAATAGTTGCATTACAAAGCACATACTGCATCACAGCAATCCGACCATTCAGAAGCCTAAGGGGAAATGTCCCGCAAGCCGCCACGCCAGCCACCCTGTCACCTTGTCCAGTGGTTTTTCTTTTATGGACGGGGTGGAAATTCATAAAGCAGTGATAGGGAAGGAGGGGGAGTCACCAATTTTACTAAAAGAAGGGGGTTTTTAGGTGGGGTTTTTTTTTTCATTTGTTTTTTTAAACGGAGTGTTAGAGAAGATCAAGTTTTCCAGGCAGCAATGTTTCCATTTCTGCAGCAAGAAGAAGAGTCGTCTGAATAAAGTAAACTAGGAGCTTTCATTTCCTTCATATTGCAACAACTGCTGGAAGCGGTATAACGTTATGGCACGTGTACAATCGGTCCTTTGTTAGCACTCTGCATGTAAGGAGTTTTACAGTTAAATCAAATCCAGGCAACACTGTGATCCTGTATAAGCGACAGATGAATAAAACCCTACACCTTTTGGATTCTCTCTATCCCAAAAGCAGCACTGAACTCCTTCAACGCTGACTCAAACTAATTGCTTAGTCCGTGGACACGTTTACATCGTATTCCTAAGTCAGACAGAGTGCGAACTCTTGGTCCAAAGGCTTTCCCTTCCCCTATCGTTTCCTTGCTGCCACCCCAGCTATGTCAATACTCCGAGTCAGAACCTTATGTGCGCCCTGTACCTTCGTTCATGTACTATCAGACACTCTCCATCCTTCAGAACCAGAAAGGTTGAGTTGCAGAGCCCAAACTTTGAAAGAGGCAGGAATGGCATACCAAGTTCCCAAACAGTCAGAAGAAGGATTTTTCTATTGTTAAAATAAACTAAGTAAATCAAGGCCTCTCTGTGCCTATTAACAAGGAAAAGGTACTGGAATAGGCTGCCTTTCCTCTCATCCCATGCAGACGTAAGTAAGAATCAAGGCACACACTACAATTCCAGCGAGACTCCCAAAGCTAAGTAATAAGGCTTCGTCCTTCGAGCTTATCCTGCCAGCACAGCGGATGGCTGGGCAGAGATCAGGCAGCGCTGGCTTCCGGGAGGTGACAGTGGGAACATCCTGAGCATCGGGAAGGAGGAGATGACCTTTCAGTCTCAAAAAAACACAATCCTCTTGCTACACTCGTTACTGAGCCCCACAAGGCCTCGGCCATAGCAAATACGTGGAACGCTAACCACATACAGAGGCTTCTGCATTAATGAATTACGAATCTCCAAGTCTTTATCAGGAGCCAAACATTTGATAGGAAAACAATTATCTCAGCAAGTTCAGAAGTTAAAATCACCACCTTCGCAGGTTTTTATTTTCAGTGCTGAGACTTATTTCTACTCCATAAAGAAGCGATTCAGTCGTATTCCACAGACGTAATGCCAGAGCTTTTGCAGCAGCAAAGGGGCTTCGTCATCTACAAACCATCGGGGCTCTGATTTTTAGACCTGCAGCAAAGCTGCCTGACAGCAGAGCAGGAGAAGGTGTTTTACAGGTAAGCGAAGAGAATCGCTTGTACTTCTCACTTACGGCTCAGAACGCTACCTCAGAAACACAACACATCTGCCTTTAGGGAGCTTTAAAATGGCCTCTGGGCTACCTAGTACACGGTGCGGTGGCCAAGGACAGCCTTACCCACATAAGCCACAGCTGGTTCGCTTTGCAGCAGGCCAAGCTAACCATCTGCCCTATGCTTAATGCACTAATCTCCATTTGCTCAGCTCTCTCTGGACAAAAAAGCCATGCAGGCTGAAAACACAGAAAAAAAGCAGAAAAATTCTGTGTCTACAAGTTTAAATCTTACTTTAGAAGTAACTGGTAATTGATGGAAAAAAATCCATCAATTTAGCTAACTTCAACACACATCTTGAGATGCGGAGTGGCACCGCCTGGATACAGAAGTTGCCAAACTTCTCCAGCAGTTTGCTGTTTGTCTTGAACACTCCTGTTTACTCTGAGGGTCGAGCTGCCCTGGAATAGTCTGCATTCAGAAACAAAAACCTCGGGATCCAGTTCCTGAACTAGGATTTGATGAGCCAGCACTGCGAATAAGCAGCTGAGGACCACTGATGAAGTACCGCCCTCTCAAAGCTCTTTCATCTGCAGGCAACTTCAAAGCCTGGGAGACAGGAGTCAGCTTTGTGCTGAATGGAGATACAACTGCTCATTCTCCTGGCATTCCAGCACCAGAGAAACGGCTGCCTTTCCCTAGACGGCACTCCTCCCAGTGTCACAGATTTGGCAAACACAGACTTCGAAAAGAAAAATCGGAAAACCAAACAAAAACCAGATGACAAGCACACTTCAAGGCAACCTAGCTGCACTACATTTGTTTCGTGTTGTACAACATTCTCCTCCTTATCTGAAACAGTGTGCGCTGAAATTGCGTCTGCCAGAAGAGCCTGACAATCTGTGCTGCTGTTACCCGGCTCGCTTAATTACACCAAATTTCCAGCTTCCCCACTGTCTCCTTCAAAGGACGTGTCACTGAAAGCCACAAGGTAAGAAAAGCAACGTGTGAGCGCACTGCACACACATCTGCATTCAAGAGGTGACAGAATCACTCATACTCACGCAGAAAACGACACACAAAATTTAAGATTCCAAAAGGCAAAGAAGTGTAAGGCATTTACCCTCGGCTTTGCTAGTTCTTTCACAGTTTCGATCTCTTCATCGGAGATGATGTCAAGGAAGCGAACAATTCGAGGTTTGTCCCACTCATCTTCCTGTTTGACTGGGCCAAGAATGTATCTGGGATTCCTGTTTCCATCATAGTAGCGGCAGAAGAGTCTTTTTTGTCTCCGTGGAGTCTGAAAGCAAGAGATAGTGGAGGAAGAAATAGTCAGTGAACTTCCAGATGACACTAACATCACTTAGAAACAGACAACATTGCGAGAATAAGGGACAGGAACAATTCACTTTCCCTACCTTAAATGTTATGTTACAAGTTAAAGAGATGCTTTAAGTTTCAGAAATTAGTACTTTCAGCACAATAACATTACTCTGTAATGCTGCAACAAGCAGTACTTTACACAGCCCTATTAAAAATAATTTTATCACTAAAAAAACAGGCCCAATTCAATTGCTTATGTAACTCTACACTTTCAACACCCTTATTCAATTAATTACAATTATGTAGCGTAGCCAAGTTAGTCAGCAGCATCTGCGGCAGTATTACTTTTTGTCTGCTGGACGGAACAAAATGGGGAAGAAATCCAACACACACTAACGCTCAGTTCCACACACTCAGCCAACTGCTGTAACAACTTCCTTGCTTTCACACCGCACACAAATTCTGGACATTGTTTTGTTACGGTTCGTTTCACACATTTGAAAACAGTCTACTCCACTTTACCATTTTGAGACCCTCCCCACGGCACAGCATTTCGTACTTCCTTCTCTCGGGCAGGTAATCCTTTTTCTTAACCTCAGTTTCCTTCTCCATGTGGTCTTCGGAATCCGTACTGGACTTATTTGCCTCTTTTTCTTTAGCCATGATATATTCAAAGTATTTCATGTTCCCATTTGCTCTCTGGTGTTCAGGATCTATGACAAAGAAACAGACAAGCATCACTGGCAAGTTTCCAACTTGTCTAGAACTATCCCAAAAGAGACTATTTACAAAAAGGAAAAGAAAACAGATGCCCACTGCTGCTTCTCAGACAGAAATCAGAAACATCTACTCTGGTTTGAGAGCATTCCCGGGATAGCTAAAAAGCTGAGCTAGGCTGGAAGCGAGGCAAGCCTGCAGCATGCATGCATCCTTACTCATCTGCAGGAAAACAGACAACAAGGTTTCAGAGCTAAGCTCAACTCATCCACAGTTAGGAAACTGCTTACAGTGAGGTCTGGATCCTCAACAGGCACAGGGATCCCTAAGAAAAAGGGTCTGGCCATTCCAGCCAATCTCACCAGAGAGGGAGAGACAAAGGAATGGGACAGGGAGAGAGCTGGGACGACATGACCGGCTTTAAACTTAAAACTTTCCCCATGGGAATTAAGATTTTTTTTTTTTTAATAATCACTGTGCTTACAGAATTACCTGCAGTTCATTAACAAACTGTTCTCCCTAGCCTTTGCTCTATTAGGTTTAGTTCTGAACTTCCCACTGCGTCCTTTACACAATCAGTGGAATATTTACAAAGCATAAATGCTCTTCATATTCCATAAAAGGGACAGAATCTTAGCTCGCCCTACTGAATTCTGTATTTCTAATTTTCCCAAGTTTTTCAACCCAAGTATGCTTAATTTGCATTTCAATCATCTGCAGAGATTTTGGCATCACCTATTTAGATTAGTTTCCATTTCACTCATTTGTTCTTGCCTGTAGGTAAGGGGAAGTCATCTCAGCACAGGAAATGAAGATAGAGACACCCAAATTTCAGGCAGTAACGACTAAGACAGTAAGTGGTTAGAAGCCAACAGCGACAGGAGGCAGAAGTAACATGGCAATAGAAAGGAGAGATCCTGAACTCTGATGCTTTCCAACACAGTAGCTGAGACTGTAACTGTCCATCTAAAAACACGGTCGCAAAATATGACTTATAGTAATACAAGTCTTATTTTGCTGAAAAACTACACATTAAGACCTTAACAGTAACATCAGCAAAAATCCATTTTAAAAAGCGCAAGAGGAGTCAGAATACAGGCAAGACAGCACTCCTCAGGACAAACCCACCGCTGGCACCTGCTCGAACACAGAGCTAGACAGCGGTGCTGTGGGTCTCTTCCACATACCCAGTTCCAGCAGGCGTTTGGTGAGCATCATGGCTTTGCCCAGGTCCCCCTGCTGATACACGGCGTAACTCAGGTAGTCCAGAATGTAGACTTTATCCGCAGAAGACACTTCTCCTTCATCCAGCTGTTTCAGAGCTTGCTCCATCCAGAGCTCGGTGTGGTAGTAGTCGGCTTCAGTGTAGGCAATCTTTCCCAGCTCAAAGCAATCTTCGGCTGTTAAGAAGGACTTGTGCTTCACACCTGTAATTGAAGCAAACCAAACCAAACCAAACAGAATTTACACGGAATTCCAGACCAGTCTTCAGAGGTATATTCAGCTGTCTCTTATTTTTCACAGCGCAGATTATTTCTGTTCTTCCCAACATGGCCCTTCTGGGGTGGCTATTTGTTGAAGACTCAAGTTTAAGTATCTAAAGCCTGCAAATCCTTGGCAGAACACAGAGGCAGTTACTTAGATGCAGTTTTCCATTGCCAGAATACCAGCAACTAGCTAAATGTCTTTACCATCGGTGGAAAATAAAATAAAATAAAACAAACCTTCCTTCTTCAAAACCCCAAAGACTTCGAGCAAGAGCAACAGTAAGCCAAATTTGAAGTTGCAGAAATCTCTTTTCAAAGACACTGTATTACCACTTTCAAAACGTTACTCAAGCACATCTTGTTAGCGACAACGTAGTGGGGGAGGAAAATGAAAACATCAGTCAGTAAATTCCCAGCTGCTCAGGATTTTTTTGAAGTTAGTCATTTTTAGAAACATTTGAAGAGACCTCTGCAAGATTAAAGCACTAGTAAGCAAATTACAGATTCCTATTTTTGCCACTGTAAATTAAGGCCCAAGGAAAAACCAAATTTAATCTTGTAAAAAGGAAACAGGACGTGCCAGCTGTACAGCTAAAATTACGTTCCTCATTACATCTTAATACATCCTAAATGTCTAACAGCAGCTCCCACAGCGCTGTTCCAACAGGGGAGTTCTGCTGCTGAAGACATGCCTTAAGAGACGAAATAGCTGAAGAGGCACTCCGCCAAAAGCAGTATCCCACAGAACAACTTTGTTCCTGCTCACTAATTAGAACACCTTGTGGTCCATCCCATGATGGCCAACAGTTTCAGTTTTCTGAGCCTGAAGTCTAAAGTAACAACGATAAGGGAACGGGCTGCGGTGGTGACGGGGTGCTCTCACACAGAGACACCCTCTGGAAGCAGTAACAGGTTGCAGAGTCTCAGCCTGGTACGTTTAGAAGCAACATAACACGGACACATTCTCAAATACGCTTTTTCACTTTAAAACACTGATATCGAGACTTAACTCACTTAGTAACAGCTCACATCCCAAACAGAAAATCCAGTATTGTGCATATAATTAAGTTTTATTAGTAATGCAAATTTATTTCTTCTGCCTTCTTCCATCTCCGTGACCAAAAATCAAGTTTTCTAGAAAGCTTAAACTTTTAAAAGGCTGCTTAAAACAGCCATCATCAAATAGGGTTGATAAACGTAAAGAAACGCCACAGCCTGTGATGCAGGAAAGAGAATTAATAATTGATATGGCAGTAGTTAAGATTCTAATAAAGCCTTGGTGACCTGGCCAAAGAGAAGTTCCCTAGGAACGAAGACAAAGAGCACAGCCAAGCGATCATGTGGGATGTTCCTCTCTGGAGACCAACCTATTCTCTTTATACTCTAGAACTTTGGGGTTCTGCAATTACGCTTTGTTACTCGCAGTCTGGACAGCTTATTCCTGCAAAAGAAGCAATAAGCTACAGGCCACCCGAAGCACTTCGCTGTGTATTTTTATGCCGGTTTAAGAAAACAGCAACAACTGCTTATTGTAGTGGAATGAACGTGTACGTCTTTGACACAGTCTTGAACTAAACCCAAAAGCAAGGTTATACATCATAACATATAAAACCAATTACCCTTAATTTTATTAGACATTTGACCACAAGGAGCGCCTGCAAAAACACAGATGGATTGTGCAGAGTTGACTTTTTGCCAGTTGGCACAGTACTGTTTTCAAACAGAGGAAACAAGGAAAACTCAGCAGAGAAAGTCTTCAACCAAGAAACAAGGTGTGTCTTCTCCTGCATATAAACCTATTAAAAATTACCTTAGGTACTGCCATGTAAGCTCACATCTGCGGATGCGTGTGTTACACCATCTGTCTTTTGTTTTTCAGTTTATACATTTCGTGAAGTTTTAAGCTCAAAGAACCTTCGGTCACTCCCAGTGCGAAAGGTTTGTCTCATCCATGACAGGGGAAGGGATAATAAACGATAGCACTGTTTTGTTAAAATGCATTACATTGTGCAATAAAACTAGGTTTCTGCCAGTGCACAACTACTGCAACGCAAGGAAAATCCTCAGCCAGGCAACATTTTATTGCTATTGATTTGTTATTAAAAACTATTAACACTAAATTATCTTACCATAACTAGAAGAAAGACGCAGACTTCTAACAAGAAATTTTCAAGTTCTAGCACAAGCAGCAAAGGAGCACGTGAGCAGAGTGAGGAGAACGACAAGACAAAAGAGAGTCTCAATTCAGAAAGAAACTTGCGTTCCGTGCAGCGCATTTTATCCCCGTGCCCTTGGGCAGCGCGCTGGCAGAAGAAAGCCCACCAGGCCGGAAAGCCAAGTGGATGTTGTTTCCAACCGGAACCACACAGCAACACAACCCGACAGCACACCAGAGCGGGGCAGCTCCTCCCGGGTTCCTCTTCACCAGCGCAGCCTGAAGCAACTGGTTTCTGTCTCTTGAGGGGTGGCAGAATTAGAACTGACACCTGCCTATCTCAAACACTGCTTGACAAGCCACATCACGCCACTTTTCATACATTCTTAGCTAGTTCAAATGTTTTCCTATTGTTACCTTCACACTACGCAGTTACACAAGACAGAACAGAGTCAAACGATTTGTGATCAGGACGTTTAGTAGAAGTTCACAGTGTCTTCTGAAAATAACATCAATGTCTCTTACCTGGAAGATTCCCTCTCGAAAGGGTGTCTGTGTCCAAATTATACGTGTCTTGAAGCCGCAAGAGGGCTTTTGCTGCGCCAGTCTGATCTTCATCATTTGGGAAAAACTGCCGCTGGATAGTCATGTTGGAGATAAAGCCTAGGAAAACAAGGAAACACTTGGCCTTCTTTGTTCTAGGAATTGTATGAAATGCATGAAATAGTGCATGAAATGACTCCCTGCTCCAGGGAAAGCTAACATTTCAGGAAGAGCTCTTAGCCCTGCAGAGCTGCAACAAACCCCCTAAGTTTGTTTCTAAAGGACAGTACCTGTTTCATGCAGAAACTGGTTTTAACAGGTTAAAAAAAAAAGTTAAATACAACGACCACCTCTACACAGAGAACATTACAGGTAATATAGTGGCAATTTCTGCAACCCCACTCAATCTGCCCTCCAAGGCTTTTCATTTAGTAAACATGGAATTTACAAATAATTTAGAATAGGAAAAAAAAAACCCAAGGAGTGCTAACAATAGCAGTGTAAAGATACAGCTGATGAATAAAAAGATGAAAAACAAAAAAGCTGATTTTTAGCTGCAAACAGCTTTTGACAAGACTTTAGGCAACTGAGCAGCCACTACGAACCTAACTGCTTTTTGTGAACTTGGGCATTACCGTATTTACACAGAAACCTGAGAAACACACAGAGTTAAAAAGGTTTCTCAAGTTCCACCCTCACACAACTCTGAATTGAACTCAAGGCTCATGTTGAAAAGTTAGCTTTTTTTTTTGTGAAAAGAAAAACTTGGGTGCTTTTTAAAGAAGCACCAGGGTGACATATATAGAACAGAAGGCAAGCAGGTTCTATAAAGTAAAAAAAATACCCTTTCTAGGAACCGCTCCCCAACCATTAGAGTCACATGTCACCATCTGCCCTGTTACAAAAGGTTCCTAACTCCTCTCTGGTGAGCACACACACCCCCACTGCCACTGCTGGTATTTGAAGGGCCCTCCTGCAGAGTCACTGCGTTATCCTCTCTTCGGTGGGAGAACTGGCGCTAGTTTTTCCCTTCCACTTCTGCACAGTCACAAGGCTGGCGGGCTGTTTTCCCTGATGAGGGAAATGAAACTCCGGAAAGCCAGGAAGGCGGCCGAGGTGAGCAGAACCAGCATCTGGTACATGCTGCCACCAAAAGGCACAGCACCAACAGAGTCTGCCATGAGGACCTCAGTTAGAACAAATCCACAGCCACTCTGGCATCTTCAGAAAAGTAACTGTTCTGCTCAACAAACTCTTCTGTCCCAAGATCCCAAAGCGTAACAAGCTTTACAGCGTTAACTAAGGATGACGCCGATAGGATGTTTGTTAACTTCATCTAATATCCATCAGTAGAAAACTAAACAGCATGGCCAAAACCAGACAAAGCATAGTATGCAATGCTCAGCTGGAAAACCATCCAAAAAAAGAATGAACCGTCCAAATTTGTGATTTCTGCCACTCTCTGGTAGTTCTTATTACTGCTCAGACCTGATAACACTATTAGTTTATGCAAAGGTGTTCCTGCTTTAAAAAAATACCATATCCTTTCACTCCTGTGCAACTTCTACTACACTATGCTTCCCTCACTGCCTTCCTTTTTCCTGACCATTTTCTTAAAACAAAACAGTCCATTTTTTTCCTCCCCCCGCCCCTCAGAAGAAGGGATTAAGATGCACTGGTCCAGATTTCTGACCCTTTCAGTTAGCACATTCACCTCCTCACAGCACCAACAGGGAAGCTGAACGTGCTGAATCCTTATCAGAGACCAACTCTGGGTTTTTTTGAGAACTCCACTTTTTTACATTTCTTACTACAAACCTACACCTGGCATTAGTCAGTTGTTGAGACAAATACTCACAGGTCAAACATAAAAGTCCTGCCTTCCTTGCTGCTAAAAGTCTCTTTCACAGTCAACTACTTTGTGTCCTGTTCCATAGTGAAGAGCTTCCACTCTTGCAGAGGAAAAGAGGCAGCAAAGCATTTACTACACTAATTCAAATCAGTTCCACAAACGCTTGGTCTCTGCCAATATTCAGGTTTTGAACCATCACACCTTAACAGCACTGGACATAGCAGCAACAGCACTTGACCCCACCATGTCTTGCACTCTGAGCTTTGCTCCCTTTCTTCTCTTCAATTGAGTCATCGCACTTCGAGATGAAATTTCCTAAAAATACTAGTTTACAAGAAGCGGGAAAGTACACAAAGCACACCTTGAAAAAGCGTCCAAGGAGATTATTCAGTTTAAACATTGCAGTTTTCCTAAATTTTTGTTCAAATTATAGCATGCTGAGAGCAGAGTGGCCGGTCTTCTAGGTTTATTTTTTAGGAAGGCGCCTCAAAAGCAGACTTAAACCATGACACATGAAAGACACAGTCAAGTAAACGCAATTATAATGTGATCCTTGTTCTTCCTACAGGCACACTTACCATCTGACATGTCCTTCAGAACCAGGCTCTCCAGCTCACCCCACTCCGTGTTAAGCCGTTTCATCAACTTGAATGCATTTACAGGATGTCCCAAAAACCCCTCTGGGTCTTTTGTAGCAGTAGCTGTCAGCTGATCCAACTTCTCTGCCCATCTATAGTGAAAATATACATTCATCAGAGTCTCTTGTAAAAGTCTGCCAACGCACTATAAAACCGATCTTAAGCTACTCTACAGTCTTTGCTAATAAAAATCCCAACCTAAATTGCAAGCTTTTACATTGTCTATATATAAAGCTCTCCTAGAAGGAATAAAAGGGGCTTTTTTTCTCTTCTCTTTTTTTTTTTTTTTGGAAATCTTCCTCCTCAGCTGCAGCCTAAATTTTGCGTTGCTCTTGCAGTCTTTGTTGGACCACTGCTGAACGAACTCCTTCCTACAAATACCAAATGCAGCATGCCAGTAGTTCCATTATAAGTTTTCACGCAGGACTAATCAAAAACAGAGCTTTACCCACAGTTTTGATCTTTTTTTTTTTTGTCTACAAAAACGTAGCTCAATGCTTGTCTCAAATTATTTTACGTTCAGACACACGCTCTGCCCTGCCTCCCACCCCGGAACTGCCTTCCATACTGTAAGCCTGGATTAAGAAACGCACAGTTCTCACGCTCCCAAATGAGGAGGCCCAGATCAACTTTCTGGTGCTACAGTTCTGACCCCACAAACCTCCCTACTGCTCTCGGTGACAGAAAATCCATTCACAGCTCCGACACACTCTGAAACAAGCACACCTTTCAGCAGCTACTGCTGTTCATCTATCATGCTAATGGAAACACCCAGGGAGTCTGCTCCAGTCGGGAAGCGCAGCAGCCATGCCATAAGAACCCACGCTGCGCTGCTACACGTCTGCAAGAAAATTGGATTTCCCCTCTCTACAGGAAACAATGCGGATCTAGAACCTGAAGACATGTAACAACACCCCGAAAACAGGGTGAGTTGATGTTAAAAAAGCCACACCCCACAGAGAACACCAAACAGCAACACCAAACAGCAACACCAATGTAAATAAAGCAAATAGAAAATCCATAGCCTGGAGGGAACTCCGTACACGAGCCAGCATTCAGCTTGTTCCAGAATCTACTATGCCCAAATTAAGTTTGCCTGCTTTACCCGAGACATGTAGATGTTTACGATTAAAGGTGCTGCTGTTTGCGTTCACTCCCCCTACACTGCCTTTAATTAGTTGTTTTCCTACGCTCCCACAGCCTCTGTCTGGGTTCTTGCCAGCAGCAAGGTGAGTGAAGGGGTTCCCTCCAAAACAGAGTGCTCAAAGCGCTCCCGTTTACCAACTCCAGCTTCTAGCAAGCCCAAGATGGAAAAAAGCAGTTTCATCAAATTGTGCATTCACATTGTGCATTGTGGCGCGTTTCCCGCTGCGTGACTATCAAACCTAACGAGCAGCTGAAAGTCCCTGCGACTGTAAGCCACAACCACAAGGCCAGGGTTTCTTTCAAGTAGTTCCTGTTTTATAAAAGGCTCCACCACAAGCCACCCACAAGGTGTGAGCCATCCTCCGCCTTTCAGTGAATTACCAGCTTTCACTGGGTTTAAGTCAACACAAGCTACCAACATCCTTCAGCCAAAGAACAGAGACCAGCCCCAACAAACTCGTACGATGCTAGCGGTTTTTCCAGGTTCTTCTGTCTGTGACACTTATTTTAACTTTTCTGACCTGACAGCGAGCACCTCTAACATAACAAAACCAGTATCCACACATGATAAAGCTGTATTTACATGCTTTTGGATGTCCAATCTGCATGCTTCCATCTTAATTTGCAGCTGCAAAGAATATACTTATAACATTCCAAACCTGTGAGCAATTCCAACTCTGTATTTTAAGTGATAAAAATAAATACAGTGCAACAGAAGCATCTTTCTTCCTGGTTGGTAGACTGTAATACACAAAGGCTACAACACAATTCATGCATTTATCTAAAACTGTTTAAAAATCTTCATGACAGACTTACACGCCTTTTTGAAAGCCAGGAAACCATTCTGTTCAGTGACACAAAATTTTTATTTCTAGCTCTGATAAAATCTGACATATTGGACTCTGGTCCTCACACCTATAGACCTGAGCAACATAGTAACGGCAACGGTCAGGTCTCTTGTTATTTTTAAATGCACTAAAGAAGATTTGGTTTGCTTTCTCTTACTTTTAAATCTAAATATAGCATGTAGAAAGAGACTCTGTTCTTGTAGCGGGTTATTGCTATTCATCGGATGGCCACTCATGAGCAATATGGCTGTACTAACACTTTTTAGCGCTTGTACATCTAGTGTATCATTGCGGTCCTTGTAATGCTCATTTGGAGACTTCTTGGGTTTTAGTTTCCACTACACAAGTTGTCATGCAAAGAACTACATTCCCCTTGGGACTGACATGCAAGCAGGAGTCCTAAAGTGAAGGTATATAGAAAGCGGGTTGATTAGATTTCATCATTAGAAAGCTGCATAAAACGAACCAATGGCTCGGAGATAATAACTTAGGACAAAAACTGCTAGTTTAAGCTTTGCCTCAGAGGAAAAATTCCACAAATTTAATCAGCCTTGGGAAACACGTTTTACGTAAGGGTGGACTCAAATTATTAACTATTGGCATTATGAAACAAGCTGCTTACTTCTTGATCTGTTCCAGCTTGCTTTCTTCTGCCTTGATGTAGTCTTTCAGTGACACCACCAGATCTTTTTCCGTATTAATTAAGTCTGTCATATGACCTAGAAAACCAATGAGTTTGATTAGACAAGGAGAAATGAAAAATTGACAACTGAGAATTAAGAGGCATTCTCCCTCTCTTCTACTTTCTTCCCCTCTTCAACTCTTTCTTCCCCAAAGTCCTTCTGCATTTACTTAAATAATCCCAAAGGAGTATTTGATTAAGGCTTCTTGCCTTTATTATTTTTTTTAAGGAGAAAATCTCATTTTGGACCAATCTTGTTGCCATGGAAGTTAACATAATATCACATATTTGTTATTAGAAGTAATTTAGGACTCATTTGGAAAAGGAAGTAGGTTGCAAGAGACCAATCCTTCATCCAAGCATATATAATGTAGAGCAAATAAAGACAAAGCTACAGAAATATACAAAGGCTTCATGTTTGATATAGAATCCTAATCCAGTGTTTTATTGTTAAGATTACTTGCATTACTTCAAGGGGTCTCCTAACTCTGTTATTAATTAATAATTGCTTCATTTCCTGCAAGGAGGCAGCTGAACTGGTTCATCACGAAGTGATACAGTCCACATCTTCAGCTGTGTCACAGGCCATCAGAACCCAAGAGAGAGCACAGCAACATAGCGCTATCACTGTGTACCCTCAGCAGTTGCTCTGCTGGCTTCCACGCATGTGCAACAGGCCACAACAAAATTCTGTTTACACATCAGTACCTATAAAAATACGCAATGAATACAAAGCCTGGCCTGGGTCATTAAGCTAACTGGACTGACTTAACTCAAAGCACATTTCTCCCAAAAGAAAGAAGCCTATCAGGTCGTAATGACTCATAAGCGGATTTAGTTCTGTACCAATTAAAGCCTTGCATGTCATTAACACGCTATTACAGAATCAGTTTTGAGAGCCATCAAGAAATTCTTCCAGCTACGCAGCGTATACACCAAAGCATGTCTCACCAATGGAAGTGAAGAAGTCCGTATGGGCGTAAGAAAAAGGCAGCAGAAGTCCAAGGGCTACAGTACACCAAATCTTGTTGAATGCCATATTTTGACAGCTGTCACCTCACCACGTACCTACGGAAGAAACATAAAGTAAGTGAAACATCTCTATTCACCAGAGTTGAATCTACCTTCAAAAGAGACAGCTTATTCTCTTGGGGCTGCCACTAGAACTTGAGGTAGCAGAACCCTGACACGCTCGAGCAGCTCTCACAGAGGACAGATGCCCTTCTGCAGACCTTCTTATACTTTTGCCTTGTGTGACAAGAGAGGAAAGAATAGATTGGAGACAGGGTCTTCACAAGCACATTTTATCTTTTTGACATCTAAGCCACACTGCAGATAGAACCACTTCACAAGAAGTACCAAAACCCCCTAGAAACACTGAAAAACCCCCATACCAAGTTAAAATACTTATTATCAAGTTCATCGACCCAATGGGGGAAAAAAACCAATATTCCTTTGATTAGTCATAAAGATGCCAGCGGAACGGGTCTAAATGAAACCCCTACAAAACCAGTCCACAGAATAAGTGACCTGCATGCTCCTGCTCTTCAGCTGCCACCACTGCGAAGACAGCCTCCATGCCCGATCCAAAAGGTTTGTAGTTAGTCCCTGGATTAGTCCATAGCAGGCTCACAGGCAGCACTTTCTCCCACAAACAGTTGCCGAAGTCTCAGCTTTTCAAGATCCTGAACCCTTTTAACAGCCTAGGATTTCCTCACTACCGCATACTTTTAAAGTAATTACACTGCCTTGGAATTCACTAGACAGACTTTTTTCCAAGCTTAAACTCTCATGTATTGTATTTGCTCAGGAAAAATGAAACAACCACATGTGCTAACAGAAACTGTTTTACAACTCTTCCAACAGCAAGACAACTAATGAAGGAAAAAAAAAGGGCAAAAAACCAAAAAAGCAATGTCACAAAGCAAGGCCAGCTACAAAGTGGCTCAGCCTATTTAAGGAAGAAAGCAATATGCTTTTGATTGAGTTGGCAGTACTGATAGTGAACATCATAAAACCAGGTGTGCCACTCACATGAGGAAGGCATAAATAAAATCAGGAAAGCGCAAAAGTCACATCCAAGGAAAAATCATCCCACCCACAAGTGAAGGTGTTAACAGGAAAAACTCCCTTGACTCCAGACTGCAGGATCTCTTCTCATATTGGCCCTGAAGGGTCAGGAAGTAGCTCCCTCCTTCCCTTTCCGCCTCTGGCATTACAGAAGGAGCAGCACTCGGGTTCAGATTTACTGACTCCGTGGACTGCTTCTTGGATAGGACAAGCAGAGTTTTGCTGGCACTAACAGGAAGGCTCCTGAGAGCCTAGAAAAGCAGCAAAATCTCCAACTCTCGTAAATCATATGAAATCTGCATGACCAAAACTGAAGGGCTGAAACATTCTGACACATTCACCGGCTGAAAGCAAGCTGTAAAGAAAAATGTGGAGGGAGAAGCCCAGAGAGTGCTGCTTTTCCCCCAGCTGAGTCCAGCGCCTTAGCCTCCCCAATGCTCTAAACCAGCCCTGCTGTCCACAGCAGCATTCCTCACCTCCTCATCCCCTCCACAGACAGCCAGGCAACAAGCAAAATCAGACTATTTCAAATGTAACTAACCTAAAAAATCCCCCCAATGCTCATTTCACCCTGCTTCAGTTCTGATTCAGCTCACTATATAGCCACGTAACATCCATGCCAGCACAGGAAGGCAATTTGGAGGCAGCAACTGACAGCCAAAGACAAAATTGTTGTTTCTGGTAGCAGCACAGGTTTAATCCATTTATGAAACTCCAGCCCTAAACGCCATGAACAAACATACAACCCTCCAGCCAGCCTGGAACACCTCGTTTTCAGCATGAACCAGAGATCCTGGTAAGGTTTATGCAACTGTACCTACATCTTCTGTGACTAACGTCAGCCTCATTAAACAAGAGCTACAATTGATTAACTGCTATAAATTAGTAGGTCACATCTGGAATCAAGTTTTCTTGCTGGCAAATTTCCTTTCACTCTTTACTTAATAGAAGGCATATCCACACGTGCAAGAAGACATCTGATGTGTACCTGCACCCTTATTAAAAGCACAGCTCAATTCCTATTTTGCTCCGCAGAAAGCCAAATGCCTCCTGCTTATTTAGCACTCAAGCTAATACATCTGTGAATCAATTACAAAGCACAAACAGTTCTACTACATGATAAATATTTGCTAACATTATCAGTACTCAGAATTCATCGAGCTATTTGTTTACCGCACTCAGGGAAACACAAGGAAAGTTTCTGAAAGTTTACTTTTTGGTATTAATCAATATGAAACTTTTCTAAAACGCAAACAAACAAAAAAACCCCACCAAAATGTGATGAAAATGATGTCCAGTCTCTTCCTACAGCTCTCGGGGACAGTCTTCCACCTCACACAATAGAATGGTGCCGTAAAGCCTGTTTTAGCCACCTGCTTTGGAAACAATTCTTTCCCCTTCTCTACCTGCCTTTACAGCCTGCCCCAACAGCGGGATGAGTCTGAATGCAGTTGCAACCCTATTCCCTCCTCGTACCTTCACAGGCACACAGCAAAAGGATGAGCGAGTGGCAACAGTGACAAATTACAACAAGGGAAATTCTACATAGGTACGAGGAGAAAGTTTCTCACGGTGACCATCGTTAGGCACTAGAAGAGTTTGCCTAGACAAGAAACTGGATCTCCCATTCTTGGAAGAATTTCAAAATTAAATGGGACAAGCCCGCGTGCAGCCTAAACTAACCTCCAAACTCACCCAGCTTCAAACAGAAGGTTAGACTAGGCAACATCCAGAGGTCACTTCCAGCTTCATTTTTCTTTCCTTTTGCAGTTTCCAGCTTTTCTGTCATTTGCAAGGACTCAGACTCCCGTAACAGCTTCAGCCACCCAAGATTACTTTCCTCCCAGCCAGAATTCAGAGCTGGAAAGAGAGCTCGAGGCAGCAGCCAGCCAAGCTTTCACTGCCCTAACAGCAGTTGCTAAGTAGCACAGCTTTCAAAACTACTGCAAAAGGATCAGCTACAGGTTCCCAAATCAAAGAAAATTAAGATCATTTAAGATAGATGCTGGAAATCTCTTAGACATACAAGCTGCCAAATAAGTAGGCTTAATGTCTTTCTATCAGCGACATGGAGTAAAACAAGATGGAAATCCTCTCCACATTATTCCTGTCAGTCTGACTCTCCTCCTCAGCCGTGTCCCTCAGGCAGACACGTAGATGGCAGCTGAGCCATTTTGGAGAGGAGGGAATCCACTACCCACGTACAGAAAAGCGGGAGTCCAGCTGACAGCTTTAACATAGGAGCTTCCCAGCTTCCCCGTGAGAAGTACATTTGCTAAGCTTTGCAACAGTGAAACATGGCAGAGCAGGAAAAAAAAGAATGGGAAAAATAGCAAAGAACAAACAAACATGAAGATACAAGCAAAACAAAGCAGCAATTAGACAAATGATACTGCCAAGCGCGGCACGGGATTCCCTGAACAGTGGGGATACACAACAAATACCACTTCAAATTGTGAAACTTAGAGGTGGGTTTTTAGAGNGCCCCCCACCCCTCCCCACGCGCGCGCGCTACGTGCGCCCGGTCACAGCGGCCGCCGCCCACACTGCGCATGCGCCGCCCCCGCTGCTCCACGTGGGCGCGCGGCCCTCGGGGGGGACCCGGCCCGTTCCCCCTCCTGCCCCCCCCCCCAGCGCCGNAAAAGAATGGGAAAAATAGCAAAGAACAAACAAACATGAAGATACAAGCAAAACAAAGCAGCAATTAGACAAATGATACTGCCAAGCGCGGCACGGGATTCCCTGAACAGTGGGGATACACAACAAATACCACTTCAAATTGTGAAACTTAGAGGTGGGTTTTTAGAGGACTTCTTAAAAAAAAAAAAAAAAGAGAGAGTTCAGCTCTGCTTTACAAATAGAATCAACCTGCAAGAGTCATAGGAGAATGGATGTGCATGTGGCACCCATGCAAGAAGGAAAAGTGAAGTTAATATAAACTAGAGAGTGATATAACCTCACAACAATGAAAGCCACGTTAATTGGTGACCAAATACTGAAGCTTATTACACAAGTCTCCTCACCACCAATTCCAAGCTCCCAGGTGCTTACCAGGACCCAGAAAATGGAAACCGAGGGTGTACTTTAACACGCAACTATTCTGAAACATCTCTAACCTAATTCCAAAGCAGATTCTTTACTTAGGTAAGAAATAAGTGACCTAGTCAAAATTAAGTCTGCTGCAAGGCCAGGAGTCAAAAGCATATCAGCAAGATCCTCAACTTTTGATTTAAATACTGGTCCACTCTCACAATCCCTACTGTATGCCACTGTGTGTAAAAAGAAATAAAAAAATGGCTAATCGGTTAAACAGGGCTGAGTTGGGGGCAGGGGGAGACCAGCATCACAAGAGTTGCTCACTGCGCTAAACTTCTGTCTCAGGGACAACTCAAGTTACAGTCTTATGACACAATGTGACTGGAAACGCTACTCAAAACGAAAGAGCTTTCCCAGAGGAAGTACCAAGGAAGTACCACGAACATTTAGCTGTCATCAGTGCTTAACAGTCTCACAGGACAGAAACATTAGAATCCAGTTCCCCAAATTCTCTAGCGCATTATATTTAAAAGCAGTTTTAAAATTAAGATCCAAGCAGTGAGAGAAGATTTTCTAGAACTGCTGCTAACAGAAGAAGGTGGCATGTGTTTTAGGCTTCTTTTTACTGAGAAAGTTGTAACATGAGTAATCATATATAAATAATATAATAAATAAGAGATGAGAATCAATTTTAGAGTCAAGTAGGCAACATGTTTTAAGTACGATTTATTGCCAACTTGAAGACAACATTCACGAGTTCAGCTATGGAACAGGCACGTTCGTACACAGATTTGTACCCAAGGAACTGAAGCAAGTATTTCCTTGGTCACTTCCAGAGCAAGACTGGACAGACACAGCCCTCTCTTAGCCCACTTGTTTTCACTTTCTAAGCCAAGACAAAGAACACTGGTGATGGAGCAGAGCACTTATCTTATTAGACACAACAAGCAGAAGGCTACCCTTCTATTTATGCTTCTGCTCAAGGATTAGCAGAATATCTACAGAGATATACAGAATGTTTTCAGATCTTAAGAGTGATTATAAAGCAAGCGGGACAATCCCAATGATCAACAGCTGAAAAACAGTAACAGAGAAGAGCTCTTTCAGGGGGAAGCTGTGGCCCCGCAGGTGGTTCTGCAGTTCTCGAGGGGACTAGCAAGTCACTCTGAAGTTAGCGCAAGAACACTGCCTAGAAACACACAGCACAAGTGACAGCAAAGATGCCATTTCAGCACAGGCTTTATTTTCAGTCTTTCCACAGTTAAACAGACACAATTTATCAAGTAAGGTTTTAACAAGAAGTAAATTCTTTCAGACCACTTTCTTGAAAAATTAAGTATCCTTATCCATATGAACCTCAACGTGGAAGCAGAGTTTTGCTCTCATAAACCTCTACTTATCCTCACTCCCTCCACAGCGTTGTTACTCATTATCTATCCTTTATGTTCTCCAAACTGCACTGGCTATTTTCTGATATACACGCGTGCCTCAAAATCATAGCTTTAAACGCTAGATTTTAAAAACCACTCATTATGCAACAGCATTTCAACCCCTACAGGTCAGGGAGCCGCTCTCTCCACTGGCTCGGTGCATATAGCTCTTATTCCATACATTAACCATGTTTGCTCAACCAAACTTTCTCTGCAGCAACTCCCACCTCCTCAGCTGTGCCAGGAGATGACCCATCACGCCTAGGGCTACATAGTGAATTAGCAAACAGAACTAATCCACACCAGCTATTTCATTGCTAGGAAGCGAGGTAGCGATTTCCCCTCCCGCCATCCGTCATTTCTGATTTGGTTTATCAGATGTATGGGCCCGTGTGAAGAGCACAGCTCAGGAACTGCTCAGGACAGTGCTGCTGCGGCACAGCAGTTCATGAAACAGTGCTGCTGCTTCAGCTTCTAAACGAATTAACAGTTAGAAGAGATATGCACACCTATGCCAAAACCACTGCTTAAATGGCAGAATTAACAGTCTTAGCATAGCAAGATTCAGGCACATTCCTGTTATTTTGAGTCCTGGGGTGGGGGGGAGAACCAGCACTGGTTCTGTCAGCACATAATTAAGACACGGTGCAGAGTACTCACTCAAAGGGTGCTTTGATTGCAGGTCAAATCAAATGCTTTGTAATGTGGTTCAAGAGATTCTAATGTACCCAGCAACGATCCAAAAGTAGTAATGGGTGCAGAACAGGAAAGCAGAGAACATCTCTTACCCCAAAAGCACGCCTCCACTCCCCAAACTGGGAACTCATTACCTTTACTTTCCACCCCCTCCCAGCGTACAGCCTGCATGCTGAACTGCGGAGTCTTTGGCATCGTAAGAAGCTGCACTGAACATTTTACCTACTTGTTGCAACCGATAGCTTCTCTCATCTACTAAAACCCTGAGCACCAAATTTTTACATATCCGAAGTGAACGCTTAAGCACCGGAGCGCCTCTACAACTCTTCCTACTGAACTCAGGAGAAAAAAAATAAAAAATAAAGGTGTGAAACCGACTGCTGAGCAATCCTTTCGATACCATCCTCTCTGTAACCCTATTTTTCCTCTAAGAGCACCCAGCTTGTCAGGTAAAGTGGAAGATTTACTCTATGCGTATCGGACATTGTTATTTTCTCTTTCATGGAACGGCATCCTCAAAAGCCTCCGCGCCAGAGTGTTCCCCGGTCAGAGCTCACGGGTACAGCTCGCTGCAGAGCGGGATGCTTTTAGGCAGGTTTTACAGAACGCGACCGGCCGACTCCAATCCGAAGCGGCAGAAAGGGAGGGGAATCCAGACAACCCCGCCGCGCGACCGCCGCCCCTCAGGAATCCCTCAGAGCAGCAACTTCACGCCCATCCAAGCACGGAACCAGCGCGCTTCGCCTCCCAGGGCGGCCCAACCGAGCGCCCCCCCCACCCCCCGCGCTGCAGGTGGCTCCCCTCAGGCATCGGCCCCCCCGCGGCCGGGCCGGAGCCCACCCGAGCCCGGCGTGGCGCGTGGGGGTGCGCTGCCGGCTCCTCGGGGCCGGGGGCGGGCCCGCACGGTGGCGGCTCCCCCGTGAGGAGGCGGAGGCGGCGGCACTGTTTAGTCTGGCAGTCGCGGGGAGGGAGCCGGGAGGGCCGCGGCCCTGCCTGCCGGCGCCCGTTACGCAACGGCCGGGCA